>SNQJ01S0061422.1:0-41875 GCA_010110895.2 Picea sitchensis | reverse complement strand
TGTTTTTGTCCTATCTTTGTGTTTCATTTCTTTCCCTCATAAATCGAGATCAATAATTGATTAGTAGGTATATATTAAGTATAGTTCATAAATATTATATTAATAATAATAAATAAACTTGTTAAATGTAATGTTAGTAACATTTTCCATATGAATTATAAATAATAATAATTATGAAGTAATAGTTCCTAAATAATCTAATAACTTGACAAATTTGTTATATATACTTTAATAATATCTTTATAATATTATAACACACACACACACAACCCTAGCCTGGTGGATTAGCTCGAGTAGATGAGTGTTGTGGTTATAAAGAAAGAGGTCTCGGGGTCAAGTCCCCAACCATATATATTGTAGATATTGTTGGACCTCATTCAATGTCCCCACTGGGTTAGGCCCTGTAATCAAGGCCGACGGTTTACCCCATTTACCATCCATGGATCATGAGGAAGTACTCAAAGGGTTTTCCGCAAGGGTTTCCTTGGAAAAACATATACACAACCTTGATTTAGTATAAGCTGACCAAGATTATAGTATTCAGTGACACACTATTAATACAATTTAATTGATATTATTTCATTATTATGGCTCATATTCTCTTAAAAAATATATTCCTAAGGATGGACCACAATAGTTTGGTCTGAAACGTTGAATTAAAAATGGATGTGCTTTCTCTAGAAAATTCTTCATACAACCATAAAATGTTTCAATCTAATGAAATTAGATTTCCTAAGTGACCAAATTCTCCCTGCACTTGACAGACGTTTGCAGCATCTCATTCTCAATTGCAAGCCTATACCACTTTTCAATAGACTTGGAGATTTGATCATAAATATTGAACCCAAATCCTATGTCCAATCAGAATCCAGTCACCCTGCTTTATTAATCCATGTGTCGAAGGGGGAGGTAAGCAATAATGTTACCACCACAAATATGAAGCTATATGATTGTGCCATTCAAGACGAGAGGTTGTTGCCATTGCCTAACTAGGTACATGAGATAAGTGCAACAATACCTGAATTTGTAGCAATGTCCAATGATCTATATTTGACGCAAGAATTGGTCATGGAAGGATTTGGACAAAAAATGTTGTATTGGTCAATGAACAATCCCAGGGAGCCCATCACTTACATAATGGATGCAGATCATAATGTTGATTGGGCTTTCAAGGCTTTGGATACATCATCAATTTATAGGGAAATTGAAGTTGAAAGCTCACGCGACTTCGTCGATTTGATATTGAGAGCAATAGTTGGGGGTCACTTGATTGTTTTGTTACAATTTGTAGACCTGAATGATGATCCCGGGCCTACATACATGCTGGTGTTAGATGCAAACAATGAAAAATGGACACTTCTTCCACATTGTTTAGTATCCATCATTGCATATATGATGCCCATCTCATGGAGAGGAAAGCTCTTTTTAGTGGATTTCAATGTCCTTGACCGTTTCACCGATGATATCATCCATGTGCACTTTGATTTCGAGAGGAACAAGTGGAATTTAACATTCTTAGAAATGATGAATGGATTGGAGTATAAGATAACATGTAATGAATCTAAGGATTCTTATGTTTTCGACACATAAGACTTTTTATTTCACATGAATAAAAAGAACCAGAGAATCACGATAGAGTGGGTCTCTAAATTAAAAGACCTTAAAAATTTAAATATAGAGAAAAATAATTTTGATGGTATAATTCCTGCAATTTTTTTTCTCTATCATTCGTTGAAACTATATTACCTTGGAATTCCTTGCCTATGTATGAATAAGATGGAATTCACTCCACATAATGCAAGGAATTCAACCAGTAATAATAAATTTGTGAAGAATCATAATAAATTGAAGGTTTTCTATGGAATAATGTATGATGGAATTATAATAATCACTCTAGCATTGATAATGGGTATGGCCATGTATGGCAAGAAGAAAATGTTATCTGCCACAACTGAAGAACGGCTTGATACTTCGGTCTTGGATATAGCAATGAATAGTGGAAATAAGGAAATTCTTAATGAAGCCTTCCATGCATGTGATAACATTATCCTAATCTATCATATTAATCAAACACATCTTTTTCATGGATGTGCCAAGTCAACGTGTGAATTTGATGATGTGCCCAGAAGGTGGTCATGGAGCAACGAATGTGGAAATGAAGAGAAGTGCAGATCACGGTCAAAGAAACATACATCAAACTTAGGGAAGATAAAAGAAAATGTGAATCTGGTGCATATTACATTCAGAGAAGGTGGTTCTCTCTACAATAATAACCACATTACAAACCCTAAGCCCAACCCTAAAAGTATGGACAATATCATGAGTAATTAGAAAAAAAAGGCATTGTTACCTTAAGGCATATTATAAAATCATTTCCATTAGTTTCAAAGATATGGTTATGTGTAGATTAATTTGCTTTGACGTTAAGGTTGACTAAGTCATGGTTGTATATGATGGCACTAAGGTGTCAACACTATCTTACCAAGTGTAGAAAAAACGTGGAGCAAAACTATTATCTCATATTTTAGACCATCAAATATTCGATAGTTTCACTCAATTCATCTATGCTTCAAGGACGAAGCGTTCCCAAGAGGGGATGGCTTGTAATATACCCAAACATATATTAATTTTTATTTTATTTCTATATGTTTATATTGTAACTACTAATGGTTGTACCTTCCCTTCAAGGCATGACCATTCAATTCCTACGTGTATAAAGACATGTACTTGTTGATAAAATGGAATGAATTATCTAAATACCAACACTTTCAAATTTTGCTTGGCTAGAACAGAATAGTAGGGATTGTTACCCTGTGTTTATAGCCTCTTTGCTAAAAAAATCAATTAATCCTCAAGAAATAATGTTCTTGGGACCAATGCTATCCTTTTTTTTTAAATAATATGATATATCAAAAGAAAAATAAAATGGTTGTAACAAAAATTTTTAAATTTTAAAGGAACAATTATAGAAATAGAAATATGAAGCATAGATACATAATGACCCAAAATGAGACTACAAAACTGTCCAAACATTTTTATTTATTCAATTCTGAAATACAACCAAGAATGGTCTTCATACCCAAAGGGTAAGGACCAGTATGAAGCATAGATACATAATGACCCAAAACGAGACTACAAAACCATCCAAACATTTTTATTTATTCAATTCTGAAATACAACCAAGAATGTTCTTCATACCCAAAGGGTAAGGACCAGAATGAGACTTAGAAGTCAAACATCGTATATTACATCATAAGTAAAATGAAGACTGAAACAAAGTTGAAATGACAACCACAATTGCCACTTTCTTGACTCTGCATAAAATTCATAATCAATACTGAAAATCAATTCGGAAATCTAAAAAGAATCCACAGACTATCAGAAAGATATGATCAATATGGTGAAGTATATTAGTAATCAATACTTATCGATTCTCCTCATTGCCACCTTCAGTAGGATCCTGCTATTAACAAGAAATTCTTAGCCTTTAAGCATCTTGGAGATGAATGAAGTAGAAATGTAATCTCATTTATGAAGCAAGAGTAAAACCTTATACATTTTCTTCTCTCTATTACTCCCTTTTGCTTGTCCCTTAAGTTCTCCTTTTATTATTATTATCCCCAAATCCTAGGGATAACTAAGGAGATGATGTCTCGAGGCCCTCAGGATGCATACATGGAGTACCAAGAGACAACTTGACCAACAGTGTCCACTTGCACAGACAAAGACCCACTTCACCACCACATTTCCAGGATCTTCGTGACGGTATCCACCACATCAACTGGCTTCCAGAAGACATTGGGTCTTGTTCCATGAGGTACAAGTTAGGTATTGTGGTGAGTGTCATTTAAATACTTGAGGCATTTGAGTTTGTTGCATCTATTATTGCTTTTGATTATGTAATGTTCGTTTGGACATTATGCTCTTTGCCTTGTTTCACTTTGGTGGTTGACATTTGCGCCCTAGTAAGTGAGTCGTCCTTGGGGATAGGTCTGCTACTAGGAGGTCCTCTTGATGAGTCATCGTGCCATTCCCGATCATACTTTTCATTTTCCACACTTCATCCTGTCATCTCCTTACCTTTTGGTATTTTCAGGTGTATTGACGCAAGAAGGGGTTTTCCCTCATTTCATGGGAAGAAGGGGTTGAAGGCCCAAAAGCTTGTAGCTGAAAAAAGATAAAATCCAATCATGAACCTTCTAGATGCTCCCTCAGGGATCCCAAGGACAATTAAATGTCTCTCATAATAAACTGATGGGACCCATGAAAAATAACTAATATAAAATGCCAACCAAGGTGGAGCATGTGTGGGCACTATTTTTAATGCTTAGGTAGAAGCCCCACACATGTTTTCAACTTAGGAAGCATGATGTGTCCAAGGTAGAGTCAATATGGGCACTGTTTTTCATGCTTAGGTAGAAGCCTCACCTTGGCTTCAACCTGGAAACATCTTAAAAGAATAAAAGGCAATAAATGGGCTTGGAAAAATGTTGCATCGAAAACGAAGGTACAACACATCCTCTACAAAGGCACCCATAAATGAGACACTACAATCCCTTGTATGTCATGAACCCTATGCCCGAGAATTTTGCCCCCATCCATTTCACTTCATTCACATGACTTAGAGAAAGGTCCACTTGGGAAACACTCTTAAACTTGAAATACGATTCACCCAATATGCCGCTTTGTCAACCCTCCCATACTTAAATTTGGAAAATTGTATAGGGTCTTTAAGCACTTATTTATTTTGATGATGTGGTTTGGATGTACATGCTTAGATGGATATTTTATTGATTTGATTTACTCATCATGATGCATTTTACTTGAGATCCTTGGAGGGTGCACTCATTATCTTTGCATGACCTAGTTGGTGGACAATTTTGGAAGAACAAGCCTAGCTTGGGCTTCCTTGGGGCTTGAAGCCCACAGGTTGGATATCAGAGCCTGCATGTCGGATGATGATGATTAAATTTGAAGGACTGAGATGACACCATGGAGACCTAACCCAATCTCTTACTATCCCAATGACTTACTCTTGAGGCCAAAACACTATACAAAGAGGGCTTGACGTCACCTAGTGTTGAGGTTGTAGTGATAGAGTTCATAGCCATTGACACTTGGCACAATTTGGTGGGAGATGACTTGAGAAGGCCATAACTCACAAGAGGGAGGCTCTAGAAGCACCAACGACCCCAACCTTCTACCCCAATGACTTGCTCAAGGAGTCAAGACATCACCCTTAGAGGGATGACATCACTTTAGGGTTTCTATTGTGCATTTTTTAAATTTAAATTTGATTTTAGGTTGTAAAGGTTATTTACCCCTTGCTTTGTGGTTTACCCTAAACTAAGTGGACAAACATTTTTAGAAGGACTTTATATAAATAGAGATCATTTCTATCTCATTTGATCATAGCTCTCCCATTGTGAGAAGACTACATTGGCTGAAATTTGCACCCTCCTTGGGAAAATTTCTCTATCTCTGTTGGTTACATTATCTTGTGATGGTTTATCTTAAGCTATTGTATGGATGGATGATGCACTAGCTATCTTGGAGGCTTATTCTTGCTTTATGGTGGATTTTTCTTGGTGAATTAGGGTTTCATCTTGTTAATGCTTCAACTAGGTAAGGATTTCATGCTCATTGCTCTCTTTTCTTGGTTGTAAGGTTAATGTGATGATATTTTAGGGAGTATAAGGGCATACAACCCACTCCAAGTCCATTATAATTGTTTGGAATAATCTATTTCCATCCTTAACAACTATGATAAACGTTTCTAGGTTTGTTGATAAGATATCAACCCAGTTGAATGTCAACCCTTCATCTGCATAGTAGTAGATCAAGGGTATCAGGGACAGAGTAAAATTAGAATCAACTTGCTCCCCATATAGTCTGCAAAGCATAACCGTGATATACTGGTAGGGCGTTCGAAGCACAGTGGTCGGATATTCACTGGATGGTTTAAGCTTGAAGGTCTTATATGGCTTGTACATGATTTTGAATAGGTCCTTCCTTGTGTGCAAGAACTTGTTGAGAAGTTCATCGTCTAACTTCTAGGTTCTCTTTTCTAGATGATAATATTTTTCTATATCAGCTAGTTGGAACGATGTTATGGGCTCCCCCTTGTCATTGAGTATGTATTGATTCTCCAGGTTCACATGCTTGAGAATCCACATGATTACATCTATGCAAGGGAACACTCAGGGACAGGCTCATGCCACCCTATGTAGCCCTAATCTCCAAATATTCTTGAAGATTTGGAGTTTGCCTTATTCTTCATATTCCACCAAGAACATCTTTCTTTTGAAAATTTAAAAGACCCCACCTGAATTGAGTGAGTCTCCTCCTTTCTATAGGAGTCCCCTTGTGTCATCATATACCTCCCCCGGGGCATCACGTTCTTCTTTATGTTGACTGCCACTCCCAGAGGCCTCTATCATAGGTGTCTTGCTTTTTGTTTTCTTATGTAGCAACATCTATGAATCTGCAATACATGGTGATAATCGACGCATAAAACTAGTAATAAAGATGACGAGACAGTAAACATGAAACATTAGTCTCTGTAAACATACAAGATTTAAGCTTTTAAGAATTAAAATATGCTCATGTAAGCCTTTTTCAGATACCTGAAGAGTAACTTGAGTCAATTTGAGGGGGAAAGTCATCTTCTGAAGAGGATAATATAATTTGGGCCATGGTAAGGACTTGAGGAAGACTAGCTCAACTTGGGAAAAGTCTGGGTAGATTAGTGAAGTTGGTGTTAATTTGGCTGATGGAGAAAAGTTTAGGTTGAAATAGTTGATGGGAATTGTTTCAGTAAGTAAATTGAAGGAGTTTGTGGCAAGCTTGTCAGTTTGTACCGAAGCAATTAGTAGGAATGCCACCGATAAGATCAGAGGAGTTCATGACAAGTCCACCGGTTATGTCAGAAATGTTCTTATTAAGTCATCTGGTACACCACCGGAGGCGATGTTGTTAAGTGCACCTCCGAGTGAGAATACACATAAGAGAGGTTAATGAAAACTACATTGGAATGAACTGAGATGAATCTTATCAAGTGTTTCGATTGGGGTTGGAGGAGTTTGTAGCAAGCTCTCTGAATTCACTAGTGGAGTTCTTGTTAAAGTCACTAGTTATACTGGGAATGTTTGCGTTAAGTCTTCTTGTACACCACTAGGGGTGATCATATTAACTTTTTCAATCATATGATTAGATTAAAAATACAACTTAGTGTGAGGGTCCTGAACAAATAGGGTAAGGATTTGAGTTCGACTGAACAAGACTAGAGTTAGGGCTTGATGGTGACAAGGTTGAGCTAAGAAATCTCACTGAACTTGAGGATTTGATCAATGGCAGTGGTATGTTCTTAAACCCGCTAGTGAAAAACTCGAAAACAATAGTATGCATTCTGCATAAAATTCAGGGTTTTGACTTAAGTAAACTTGACCGAGTGTCGTTCAAGGATCGATATAGATGTAAGGCAACATCGAGGTGCATACAATCGTGGTGTCGTTTGATGGAGGCAACAGACAAACATTTTCATGGATTTATGGTGTTGCAAGTCGGGGATAGTGATCCAAAAATCCTTAGTTGTTGATAATAAATTCTTAATTACACAAAAACATCCGACCAGATTCAGTAAATGAAGATCACTTGACTATTTGCAAAAAACACATGTGAATATGCTTATTTGTCCATAAATTTCATTAATACTGATGAATGACTTGAATATTGCTTTGCAGATTATTGAGATGACACAACAGAAAATAAAAGAACTCAAATTACATATATGGATGACATATTACTTCATCTTCAAAGTCCCTTTAGATAGCATGAATGTTCTCCATCATCTCAAAACACCAAATTACATTACAATATGGCGCATAAAAATCCAATTTTGAAGACACTCCTAAATCCATTGTTCCAATGCAAAATCAGAGTTTACCATCGAATTTCTTGTGAAATTCTGAGAAAAATGAGTATAAAGTCGGCCAAATTCTGGACAAGGGATGAAAAATCCCTTTTTACACTATAATGAGACTAAGTGTCTCATACATGACAAACTGATATAAGACTTTTACAATTGACCTACGATTAAAAAAAATAGACCTCATATTCACAATCCTTGCAGAAAAACGAATCCAACGAGTATAAACTTTCCTAGGTGTGGACCATATACCACATGGCATGTTTTTCCTTACCTCGACATTCAAGTAGACTTTGGGATGCGTGCACCTTGGGATTTTTGTTGGGCATTGGGATACGTGCTCATTTATAGGGCACGACCCCCCAATTACACCCGAACTTTATGTTAACGTAGGCATATTAATTAAATGTGGGTCGGTTGGTTTTCTTGTAACAACCACCATATTTGGCATGTTGATTAGCCAGATGAATATAAGTTGTTGGCTGGGCATAAGGTCTGGGGTTCAAAACCCATGGATCCTATTTATATGACGTATTGTTTTATATTGTTATATATGGTATATAATTGTATATTATATGGTTATGTCGGTACAAAGTTCGTTGGGCTCTCCCGCGAGCTTAGGTATTGGTCGTATGCAATAATAATATAACCAGGAGCTGGGGGCTTAACCCTCAGCCCCTTTTCTCCCAATTGAAAATTAATACAAATTTAAATATATTTATTGCCACATATAGGTTAAGAACCATTGTGTGGTGCGTTGGTAATGGGGCTTGTGTTAAGGCTTTGGGAGATCACGAGTTCGACTCCCAAAATTTTACATAACCTTTCCAATATAGGTCAATGGAAGGATGCCACGTGGCAGCCTCTCATTGGTTGAACCTTTCCACGTGTCAACACTTGACTCATCCACTTGGAGGTACAACTTGCCAACTCACTTGCCAACTGAATATGCCACGTCACCATTGTACAGTCATGTGCCATGTGTCACTCTTGTAGTGGTGACACATGTCACCCTATTGACGTCATCTTGTACCATCTTTATGTCATCATTTGACTTGACCTTTGACTTTTCCATGTTTGACATGAATGTTGACTGCTCATAACTTTTGCATACGAGCTCCGTTTGAGGTGTCATTTGTGTCGTTGAAAAGATAACGACGAGCTCCATACAATGATGTTGTTTTCTCGATCATTTGATATGGTCAAATTTTGAGCTTTTATGGACTGCCTAGGACCTCTATGAGATTTATGGACCCTTCTGGACCTCTATGAGCATTCCTTAGATCCTCCTATATCACACCTACCCACTGGCGGACTTTTGGACGTCCAAAAGTATGGATTATTCATAAATGAAGTGAGAATGTTTTCGCCTCACTTGTCCAGTATCATCCAACCTTCCTGCTTGGATAATGAGCTCCTGGCTCATCACAACCATAATGAAGACTAAAACAACACTACTGACCAAGTTAACCATTCCCTTAAATTCATAAACTCCCCCATTCATTGTTGCACTAGCCAACCATATTCCATTGATTAGTAATAAACTGATCAACAAAAGTGAATATACAGATGCGAAAGGGAATGAACCATCAACATATCTTCCCTTCTTAACAGGAATGACATCAACCAAAGGACCTGTTATGCTTTCAACTGTAGGTTGTATATCTGGATCCTGGATACTAGCATTAGCTAGCATGTGCCCTGTAGTGAGAACTGTCAAATTCATTTTCATCTGATGAGCTCTCACAATGAACTTAATCCCATCCTTGAATAGATCATGTTTGTTTTGTTCCCTGTGGAAAATGGCTTTCATTTCATACAAGTATGGACTTCCCAAAACCATCCTGCAAATGTCAAGTGGAACAACGTCTAACTCTACCTCATCAATGAAACTAGATGTGATCGCAAACCATAACTTGCATTGCTTAGTTACTTGTACATGAGCATTATCACAAATCCAACCCAAAGGATATGGTCTTGGATGAGGCCTAGTTTCCAATCCCAACTTCTGAACAACTTGTTTTGAAATAAGATTCACTTGTGATCCACTATCAACAAGTGTATTAATCTTAGTTTTCTTTGAGATAACTCATAAATGAAATAGGTCTTTTATTTTCCTTCCATCAGGGATTACGTTAGTCTTTGCAGAAAAGGTACACAAACTGAAACTTGCAACAAAATATTTACCTTTGATTCTCATAGTTGTAACCTTAATTTCATCCTCAGAATATGATCTAAGATCCTGCACCATGGTCATGGTCTTTTGTTTACCCTTTCTAGGTTGAACTCACTTTGGCTTCAATTCTGGATGCAACTTCCGACAATGCTTCTCGTCATGTCCTTTCTTCTCGCAGTGAGAACATGTAGGCTTCTTCTCTTCATCCTTCTTCATTGTAGTTGTCTTCTTATTCTTCCCTTTTCCCTTCGTCTACTCCTGGAATTCATGTGGCTCCTATGACACATCCTCAACATGTTTTCCTTTGCTAGCTTCAAGATGAGTATATTGTAATAATACTTCGTCAATATTAGTAGGATTTAACATTACTATAGTATGGAGAAGATATGAGTGCATACCAACAATATACTTAGAAGAGTCTCAGGAGTATGTATTGGAATTCCCAAAGACAACACCTTCCTCTTAAATTCTTGTGTATAAGCTTGAACATTTTTCCCTTTTCCTTGCCTCAGATGTTGCCAAACAATCAATGATGTTTTCATATAAGCTAATGGAGAAAATTTCTTTCTTAATGCATAAGTAAATTCAATCCAAGAAAAGATGATTTTACCATGTTGAATAAGATCAGCTTGTGTCTAACTCTCCCACCATATCAAAGTTGTGTCGCTCAAGCGAAGAGTAGCCAATTGTATCCTTGAAGTAGCCAATTGTATGATTTTTTGTACCCTACAATACACTTCAACATGTTTCACCCAATTATCCAACTTCTTTGCATTCAAATCTCCATCATAAGTAGGCAAATTAAACTTTACATTTAGCTTTAACAAAGGCAAATCATGAGAACGAGAAGAGTTTTTAAAACGCCTTTTCCTCTTATGAGAAGAATGTTTACTTCCATCGGAAGAAGATGATGATAATGATGATAATGAGGATGAAGGAGACCCTGGAGGTTTTTCACCTTCTCCTCCTCCTTCAACTACTTCAGTTTTTACCATTGTTTCAATTGTTCCACCTTCATTTGGGTGACGAGTTGCTCTTCACTTTTCTAGGTCTTCCCACAATTCCTTAACCATATTTGTCATCTCAAGGAACATCCTTCGAAACTCCTTATCAACCTTAGAAAAAACATCTTCATGCTCCATTTCTTTCCTTCGAGTGAAGCCCCTTGAACCAATTTCAAGATTATAATTTGCAAGCTTGCCTTCACCTCGCTTAGATTTGGACCTTGTAATCTTTCACTTGCAAATAAACGTTAAAACCAGATCCGAAAATCCTTAGATGATGATAATTAATTCTTAATTACACATAAACATCCAACCAGATTCGGTAAATGAAGATCGCTTGACTATTTGCAAAAACACATGTGAATATGTTTATTTGTCCATAAGCATCACCAATACTGATGAATGACTTGAACAATGCTTTGCAGATTATTGAGATGACACATCAGAAAATAAAAGAACTCAAATTACATATATGGATGACATATTACTTCATCTTCAAAGTCCCTTTAGATAGCATGATTGTTCTCTATCATCTCAAAATACCAAATTACATTACAATATAGCGCATAAAAAGCCAATTTTGAAGCCATTGAGACGAACAAAGTTTGCTCACAAAAGAATTATCCAAAATACTTGGAATATAACATAATAATCCATGTAGGAATAAATGTATAAAATATGAATAGATAAGATGATATACAATTGAGAATGAGGGCTCGTTTATATACCCACGTAGGGGTGCCCTTAACCAATAGTCATGTCCTTTGAGACATGTCCTTTCATTATTAATATTTATTATTTATTAATTAATTATTATGTTATGAATATCTATTTATATGTATATTTATGTTCATAACATTGTCTTCCCCTTAAAAATGCTTTGTCCTCAAAGCATACTTTATGGAAGATGTATCTCTTGCTCTAGCTTGTAATTATTGTCTCATGCTTCTTCATTATTGAGTTAGTAATTGTTGAGGATCTAAGACGATAGGATCTTCTGAGTGCTGAGGAGAACTGTCAAATTGTAAAGGAGTTTGACCATCCTAATTCGATCTTCTGCGCATTTGGGTTTTTATAGGGTTCTTGGAAAGATCTTGATACATTTCTACTCCCATGATCGCTTCTATTTTGACCCTCACTTCTAGTGGAAGTAATATTCTTTGACATCGCGGTTATTTGTTTCTGTTGATACATTGATTGGCTGAAGTATCGACTTTTGTGATTAGGATGTTGATAAGGCATCCTTGCAACTTGATCTTAACTTCTTATACTTGCATCTTTTTCTTTATTAACTTTTGGAATTGAGTCTTCTTGATATCTCTTGCTTGTTTGTACCTCGACATTTGAAAACTTCTTTACATCAGTTGGATTTGCCTCCTTTTGAGTTGTAAGGTTGATTGGGTCTGTCATTGTTTCCTTATCGACTAATGATGTTTTGCGATCTAGCTTTTCTTGTAAAGTCTTTTTATCATGCTTCAACTTTTTAATATGAGTTAATAAATCTTAATTATGTCGTCTTAATCGTAAAAGTTCTTCCTTATTTTTTGACCTATTGTCTTTTTCTGATTCTAGATTCTCCTTTCTTTCGTCCTTTAAGATTTTAATTTGTTCAAGTAATTTCTGGTTAAGGTTCCTTGGGCAGGAGATTTATTCCTCCTTTTCAGTTGATTTCTCCTTGAGACCTTGATTTTCTTGTTCTGAATTTGTATTCCCTTGCTTCTTGTCTTTTAACTTTCTGATTTTAACTAGTAAATTTTGATTATGATTTTTTAATCGTAATATTTCTTCATCTCATTCTAGTAAATCTTGGTCCATTTTTTGTCTTTCGGTCTTTAGTTTTTCATTTTGTGCAATGAGTTCCCAAATACGCTCTTTGAAGTAACGATTATTTTTCTGTGTTAACCAATTAAAATAATTTTCCTTCTCAATTTCAAACTGTAATTTTTTATTGCTCGCTTTATAATGTCCTAGTTCTCCTTCCAATATCCGTGATCGTATTTCTAAATTATCTTGATATTCTTCCACAATAAATGATTTTTAAATGTTTCTTCAATCCTTTTTAAGAAAAATTCATTTTTAAAGCTTCACCAAATAACCTTTATATTAAGGTCTTCAAGGGCTTCTTTGAAAATATAAAATTTCTTTGATAATCCCCTTTTTCTTTTTATATTCACCTTCTTGATATAAGTTTTTTCCTTTCTTTATATTTATTTATATAAATAAATTTAATAATTTTTTTCTCCTTCTTAAATAACTTATATGTATATATATTTTTATTTTCCTTCACATATATCTTTAATAATTTCCCTTCACACTTATAACTTGAGATTCTTAATATTATACCTTAATACTTTACAATTGTTGCTGGCCTCACTAGTCACCTTACTTTACTTTAAGTCGCCTTATATATTTTTGGATTTATGACTCTTATTTTAATCAATTCCAAAACTTAACTTATATAGTATGCAAATCGTCTATTTTAAAACCTTTTTTGAATATCCTTTATATATTTAGAATTGCCTTCGTAATTATTTAAGTTCCACTAATGTATAATAATTTATTATTATTATTGTCTTTTTAAAAACTCCAGGTATATTCTTAAAAAACTTTAACGTGGTAACTATATATTAATTAGCCACCATTATATAACTTGCCCATAAAAGCGTATATGAGTCCTGACCTTTTGTGGAGGCTTTTCGGACTGATATTTCATGTAATTGTAATCTCCCCTTTATATTCTCACTCGAATGTAATGGCAAACAGTGCTAGCCAAACAATTAAACTGAGAATAGTTTTAAATATTTCCAGACGACCTCATTACACGTCGATTTAGATTGACGTTGCAATACAACCCACAGAACCACCGACCATGGATGATTTTAGGGGCTAAATTTCGCTCGTGGGCTAATTTTCCATGGTTTTTCCAAAAACGAGATTCACTATTTTAAAAATGATTCGCCCAAATTCTATAAGATAAAATTTTCTTACCTTAAAAATCACCAAAATTTTATAAAAACTATATAAAATCCTTAGAAATTTGAATATTATTACAAAAATATCGCTAAACATTTATAGTTGGCATATGAAGGATTAGTAAGATTCGCCAAGGTTTCTACATTTTAAAATAAATTTTCATCCTTAAAATCATCCCCGCCACCGACTAATCACAACCAGATGTTATAGAGTCGTATGCTTCTCTTGGTCGGTCTCTGATTGGATATGTTTGTAATTAGCGGCTTTATGATTCTGCGGATTTCCTTAATAGTAGTAAGGTTTTTTTACTACGACTAGATCGATTCTGGGCGGCTCTTTGAAATAATTACTTTTCCCAGCTAAAAAAAAAAAAAACCGCCTTGTTTTTGTTTTTTCTTTGAATTTGCAGCAGAATGGTCTATTTCTTCGTTGGTATTTTTTTTATTATTATTATTATTGTTTATTATTTTTCTAATTCTCTTTTAAATTTAGTAGTTGATTAACCTTTTCTTTGAACTTTATTATTTTTTTCTTTATTTTTTTATAGAATTTGCAATAGAATAAATTTTTCCAGATGTAAATTTTTTCTTTACGTTGGATTTTTTATTTTCTTCTATTTTTTTTTCTTTTCTATGTATTTATTCTCCTTTTTTATGATATGGCAACATAATTCTTTTTTAAATTATTCTTTTATGGCCAAAAGCCAGTGTGGTCAATGACCCAAATTAGAGAAACTCTAAAAACTATACTTGTGGCCAAAAGCCAATAGATATTTTTCCAAGAGCAACGAAAATTTGACCAAAGGTCTAGCAGCCAAGGGTCGAGATCAGACTTGCTCTGATACCAAATTAGATAAACAAAGTTCGCTCACACAAGAATTATCCAAAATACTTGGAATATTAGGAATAAATGTATAAATTATGAATAGATAAGATGATATACAATTGAGAATGAGGCTTGTTTATATACCCACGCAGGGGTGCCCTTAACCAATAGTCATGTCCTTTCATTATTAATATTTATTATTTATTAATTTATTATTGTCTTATGAATATCTATTTATATGTATATTTATGTTCATAACAACCACTCTGAAAATCCGCTGCTCAAATGTAGAAACAGAGTTTACCATCAAATTCCTTGCGAAATTTTGAGAAAAATGAGTATAAAGTTGGCCAAATTCTCAACATGGGGCAGAAAAAACCCTTTTTATATATATAACGAGACTTTGTGTCTCATACATGACAAACTAAGATAAGACTTTTACAAATGACTTTTTATCACAAAATAGACTTCATATTCATAATTCTTGTAGAAAAACGAATCCAACGAGTATAAAATTGCCTAGGTGTGGACAATGTACCCTATGGAACACTTTCCCATGCAACACATAAGCTTAGCACACAAAACAATGTAATATGTACCTTGGTATCCATGCAGACTTTGGGATGAGTGCACCTTGGGATATCTGTCGGGCATTGGAATATGTTCCCATATATAGGGCGTGAGCCCCCAACCGTACCCAAACTTTATGTTAACGTAGGCATATTAATTAAATGTGGGTCGGTTGGTTTTGTTGTAAGAACAATCATATTTGGCATGTTGGTTAGCCGGACGGATGTAAGTTGTTGGTTGGGCGGAAGGTCCGAGTTTCAAAACCCACAGATCCTATTTATATGGTATATTGTTTTATATTGTTATATATGGTATATAATTGTATATTATATTGTTATGTCAGTACAAAGTACATTGGGCTCCCCCGTGGGCTTAGGTATTGGTCATATGCAATAATACTATAACCAGGGGCTGGGGGCTTAGCCCTTGGCCCCTTTTCCCCCAATTGAAACTTAATACAAATTAAAATATATTTTTTCCACATGAAGGTTAAGAACCATTGTGTGGTGCGTTGGTAATGGGGCTTGTCTTAAGGATTTGGGAGGTCACTGGTTCGACCCCCGTTGACTCCCAAAATTTTACATAACCTTGCCAATATAAGCCAATAGGAGGTTGTTGCGTGGCAGCCTCTCATTGGTTGAACCTTGCCACGTGTCAACACTTGACTCATCCACTTGGAGGTATGACTTGCCAACTCTGTTGTCAACTCACTTGCCAACTGGATATGCCATGTCAACATTGTACTGTCATGTGCCACGTGTCACCCTTGCAGTGGTGATACGCATCACCCTGCTGACATCATCTTGTACCATGTTGATGTCATCCTTTGACTTGACCTTTTACTTTGCCATGTTTGACCTAAACTTTGATCGCTCATAACTTTTGCATATGAGCTTCGTTTGAGGTGTCGTTTGCATCGTTGGAAAGCTAACGACGAGCTCTACGCAATGATGTTGTTTTCTCAATCATTTGAGATGGTCTAATTTTGAGGTTTTCTAGACACCCTGGGACCTCTGTGAGCATTCCTTAGATCCTCCTGGATCAAGCAGGGAATGGCTTTAGGGAGAAGATGGAGTCGGTTGAGATTTATGGCATCACGGATGGCTAGGGCAGAGTAAAAATTGAGATTGGCAGGGATTAGGTCCTGGTGAAAGGTAAAGGGAGGATACAGGAGGTAACATTGTAAGTGTTGGTCGGAGGGTAGCAAACCCTAGATTTTACTAAAATAGAACAAGCGTAAACAAGTTAATTGATTTTAGGGCTTACCTGAGGGCTACAATTATGCATGGACAATCGCTAAGATGGTGGGTAAAACCTTCGCAGGTGGGATGACTTGATGCTCCTCTTACTTCTTAGCAACAAGAACAATGATTGAAAAAGGCGTGGGAGGCGTTCTTTTATACCATAGATGCATCATTCGATGCGACCGGAGGCGATACGAGGAAGAGCTATGAGATATCGGGAGAGTTGATGGGAACTCTTCCAGTTCGATCGAAGTTGATGATGCGAACTACTTTAGTTTGGATCGAATTTAATGTTGGAAACTCCTCCGACTTAACAATCTTCGTCCCAGAGAAGTTATAAGGAAGTCTATCAGTCAAGGTTTTAGTGCATCGAAGAAGTTCGAGGGAACTCCTCTGGTTGAATTGACGGAGTTCATAAGAAATCCTCTGGTTGAATCGACGGATTTCATAAGAAATCCTCTAGTTGAATCGAAGGAGTTAATATTAACTATGTCGGTTATAAAATAGGCATATAGGCAGACTTCGAAGAATTCTCTTCGGTGTATCGGAGGGATTTAATGGAACTCTTCCAATGCGTATCGGTAGAGTTAAAGGGAACTTTTTTTACATCAAAATGATACTTGGAAATTGTCAAAGTGTCAAAACCAAAACAAACCAAACCATACTTGAAACATCAAGCAACCTAATCAGAGAGGGATGAGAAGAAAAAGTCGAGGTAACTCTTCTTAGCAAGTCAAGAAACTCTCGAAGAGAAAAGGAGGAGTCCCATTTTCTTGTTGAAAGAAATGACTCTTTAAGCAAGACTACAAGAAAATGGGAGGAATTTGATGCCTAGCACAACATGATCACTGGATGAAATATTTCCTTCTTGCAAGTACTTATTTGGAACTACGGAAAAATAATGAAGGATTACAAAAATATATGAAGTTATAGGATGTTTTTCCTTACAATGAGTATATTTTTGGTTAGATAACATCCAATCTTTATAATTCTCATGAATATGATCAAGCTAAAAACTTGTAGTTGTATATGCTATGATATGATCCCTATTGTGTAGATGGGATGGATATTTTTTCAAGCATATATTATGTGAAAGGAGTCCTTTGCTTCATTGAACCACTTGGCACTTCGAGTATTTTATATAAATAAATATAGGCTTAAGTCTTGTTGCACTATTGGAAATTATTATAGTCTAAAAGGTCAACATGAAAAGGTTGTTCTATATTTCAAGCAAGCATTGAAATTAAACAAAAAAATTACCTTTAAGCATAGACATTAATGGGACATGAGTATGTAGAAATGGAAAATACTCCATCTGCAATTTATACCTATGGCATAGTTGTTGATATAAATCCCATGGATTATTGTGCTTGGTATGGCTTTGGGAAAACCTATGAAATTTTGGTCATGCCTTATTATGCACTTTATTATTATCAACCAAATCATTATATGTTGCATGATGATGCTCGGATGTGGATTGCTATGATAGAGATCACCTGAAAAATGTTTGATGCAGCTATAAAGTCTTATCTTCGAGCCTTAAGAAACAAACATGAAGCTTCTAGATTTGGATTTCATGGAAATCATAGAGAAATCTATTTCTGGATTTTGATAAATGGCTTGTGATGCTTGAGTAACATAAAATTACTGTCGACCGTAAATAATTTGGGGGATGGTATTAATTGGCTTGAACAACTTGTCATGGATAGTATAATTAAAGAAGAAGATTTTTTTGACAAAAGGAGGAAATTGCTTGCAAACCTACAACCTAATAGACTAGATTAAAAAGTGCCATGCTTTCATATATGCCACTAAATTTTGGCGACCAAACAGAGAATGCAAAAATCAAATCAGAGATCATTCAACAAATTTTTACCGTAAAGCCAGTTGTACTTCATGAGTTTTTGACAAAGGCACCTAACTAGATGAAGGAAACTAAATTTTGGAACAAATTATCCACTACAAAGAGCTATAATCAAATGGAAAATATAGCTCTTGGAAGGGAAAAAGTATTTGTAAACAAACAACTTATAATTTTCTTGGAAGATGATGATAGTGTAACAAATGAAGTTTAACACAAGATTGGAAATGTCAATCCTACTATAGACATGGTAGTAGATTATTCAGATGATAGGAGTGCTTACGAAGTGGAGGAACCTATCGATAGGAACTTGGGGAAAACAAAGTATTCAATTCTCTGCACTCAATTTATCCATGCTTCAAGGATGAATCATTTCAAGAGGGGATATATTGTAATATATCTACAATATATTACCTTCATAAAATAATGTATAATTAATTATGTTGTACAAGTAGTCATATTCTATTTCAGAATATTGTATTCATGAGAGTCATACCTTTTCCTAAAACACATGAGTTATCAAACCTTACCAATATTTATATGTGCCCATTGTATTTCGGGAACATGCCAAGGAATTATATATATATATAAAATTGGGTTCACTCCAATGAACCATCATGGAGATTTCAAAGAATCCATTTGAATGATTTTTGGAAACCTCTGGATGATTATGTAGAAATCTGGGTTTAACCTAGATCACAAAAGAGTTTAGTTTCCATATATAGACAATATAATAACCATAAATATTGAATCTATATATGTGCCCATTGTATTTCGGGAACATGCCAAGGAATTATATATATATATAAAATTGGGTTCACTCCAATGAACCATAATGGAGATTTCAAAGAATCCATTTGAATGATTTTTGGAAACCTCTGGATGATTATGTAGAAATCTGGGTTTAACCTAGATCACAAAAGAGTTTAGTTTCCATATATAGACAATATAATAACCATAAATATTGAATCTATATATTGTTATATATGGAAATACAAAGAGATCACCCATATTTATAACAAATCGGGCGAGGCCCGACTTGTAATTGGACAATATGTCAATTGGTCAAGCAAGGTATACCAACTTGGAAACAATGTATACTACCTTACATAAGCTTAATAGTTGTCTATGTGCACTAACATCCCTTCTTAAGTGAAACATAGGGAGTAAACAAAAGAAGGCAAAAATGGGCCCCATCAACAATGCCTATTAAGTTACCCATGTACAAAATGTTCAAAGAATTAACACTCTTCAGGAACCATAGCAAGGTTCTTGGAAGGGAGTAACACCAATGTTGTAAAGGACTTGGAGCTAAAATTGAAGAATATCCCATAAAGACATATTGAATGGCAAGAGCATGAGGCTTGCCTATGGTGAAAGCTCTAATGAAGAAGTATGACCAAATGTAGAAAATTGGGTTTTAACCCAGATCATAGATAATCCTAGTCTTTATACACTGATAATAGAACAACAAGAAATACTAAATCTATATATTTATATATATTGAAATACAAGAGGAAGCCCTTTATATATAACAATCTAGGAGAGGCCCAACTAATAATTTGATGGTATGCCAATCAGGGAAATAAGGTATACAACATTGTAGATAATTATTATCCTACGTAAGCTTGATAGTTATTTGCATACACTAACACCCCCCTTTAAGTGAGAAGACAAAAAATGGGTCTTGGAGACAAGGCTTGCTAAGGTACCCAAGTATAAAATGTTTAAAGACTTCATGTTGGTTAGGACCCAGAACTAGGTTGTTAAAAGGAAGTTACACTAATGTTGTAAAGGCCTTGGAGCTTAAACTAGAGAAGATGCCACAAAGATGTATTGAATGACAAGAGTATGAGGCCTATGGAGGTTGAAAACTCCAATAAGGATGTTTTACCGAAACTTTGAAGTGGAGGGGCAAGTAACCTCAAATAACATGGTTGAATTCATTATTGGAAGAGGATCGGTTGTAGAGGCATGTGAATGGAAAACATTGGTGATTACCATGTGAATGTCGCAGAAAAATAGGCGTTGGTTAGGCTTTGAACATAAGATGTAATACCCTGGTTTTGAGACCCCATATTAATAATGGATTTTGTTTATTTGATGAAAAGTCGGAATGCCTAAATAATTAAAAGAGGTCATAGTGCCTTGGAAATGTAATATTGTGAACATTGCAAATAATAAAATACATTGGTGGATACAACATGGACAAGGACAAGAGTTATAGGGGGCTATGATTCCACGAGAGAGGGGGATAAAGGGGCTAAGTCATTTTTTACCCATCTTGGTTTTAATTGAGAAAAGTGGTTACATGAGCTTCTTGGGGAAAGACCATGTGGTTCTTGATTTCCAAGTAAACATATAAACCCCTCTTTGGGTTGTTTGGGGTTTCACTTTTTCATTCATGGTTGCTCATCATTTTTTTCAACATTTATTCATTATTCCTCATCCATTCTTGTTCTTTGTTTTGGAAATGGGAACACATTGTTGAGGGGAAAAGCCATTGTTCTATTGGATGTAGTAATTATTGTTGTATTTCAGCCATGAATTGGTCCTGTAAGCCTGAGATGCATTGGCATGTGCTAAACCTTGCTCACAATTGTGAATCCCGAGAGTCCCAACATGGAGATTATTGACCAGTTGCACTAGAGCCCTGAAAAGAAGTGGACAACCTGAAGGATTGCATGGCAGTGAAGGGGGGTTCATTTTCTTTGGGTGGTGCAGGCTAGAGATAAGAGAGCTGGTGTATTTTGGATAGTTGTGTGTTGAGAAACCTGTGAGAGCTTAAGCGATGACTGGTTTGGGAAGAGTGTTGCTCTGGAACCTGTCCTTGTGGATTCATAGCCCTGGCTCGGGGGTGATCTGCTATTGAGGCTTGGAATAATAACATATAAGGTTGGGTGAAATGTCCTTGGTTTGCAGCCAATTGGTGATTGGAATTGTTTAAGATAAGTGCTCTCTGTCATGGTTTCCTTTGCTTGTATATTTATTTCCATTGTGTATTAATTATTATCTCTAAGAATTCATATTTATAATGTGCATGCTTGCTAATCATTGTTGTGTGTTGCATCTTTAAGCATTATTTTTAAGTCTAGCATCAATCTTGATTATTGCATGTGTTGTTATTGTGTTTCTTCCATGCTTCTTTATTAATTAATCGTCATTAGAATTCAAAATAAGTTCTTGACGTGTGATTGGAAGTAGCATAGCCCAACCTTGGTGGATGGTTACACTATATATTGGTATCAGAGTTGATGGTTCAAACACCAGACTATGTTAAGAACCAAATACCAATATAGCATAGGAAAACCTCAGAATAAGTACTCAAGGCCTTGAAAAAGAGAGAAATTCAGATAATAAGCCTCTTCGAGGGGGCAACCTCCTTATGCCCACATAAATGTACAATTCCAAGATGATTCCAATTGAAAATGTCTCATTGGTTTATATAGGAGACTAGGAGGTATAATTTCAACTAATGGAATAAAGCTGACATAAATAAAATAACATTACTAATGCAATATGCCCCAATTAAGGGGTAATGAGCCAAAATTAGGGCTTAACATGCCCCTCCCCTTGAGACAAGTGTTGTTCGCAATGCTTGAGTAACTCTGGATGCTTCTGTATAAAAGACTCATCTTCCCAAGTGGAATCTTCAACCGGTAGTTTCCTCCATTTAATGAGATACTCTGAAATGGATCTAGTCCTCGGCTGGCGAACTCTTGTGTCAGTGATGGCTTTAGGCTCCAATATGATTTTTCCTTCCTAGTCAAGTTCTGGAAATATAATTTGAACTGGGATCTTGTCACCTATAACCTTATTTAAGCATGAAATATGGAAAATTGGGTGTACTCGTGAAGATGCAGGCAACTCTAATTTGTATGCCATAGTACCAATCTTTTGCAACATCTTATAAGGGCCATAGTACTTTGGTGATAATTTATTATCCTTTTTGGCTTGCTTGAGGGACATCTGTTTGTATGGTTGTAGTCTTAAAAACACCCAATCCCCTACTTATTGTAGTCTTAAAAACACCCAATCCCCTACTTCAAAACTTCTTCACTAATGCATGTTGATCTCGCTTGTTGTTTCATGCGACTCGTCATGGTCGTTGTCCCTAAGATTTGGAGAACTTGTTGTTGATGCTCGATGTGATCTTCCACTACTAGAAACCTTTTAGATTTTCTTTTAGAGAAGAAGATGGAAGGGAGGGTGGTATCTATAGAGTGCCATAAATGGTGGTCATTTTTTGTTACAAAAGAGGAAAGGAAGTGTTATACCACCATTCCGCCAAGGGTAACTATTTGAACCAAGGTATTTGTTTATCAAAGACAAAGCAACGAAGGTAGCCTTCTAGACGCTTGTTCACTATCTCGGCTCTTGTCCATCATAATGAGGATGATAGGATGAACTATGAGCCAATTGAGTACCCAAACAAGAAAATAATTCTGCCCCAAAAATGTCCAGTTGAAGATGGGATCTCCGCCACTTACACACCTTTAGCTACCATGTAGCTTTGAACTCCGCTCCACACCTGTGGTGGCAATTGTACTAGCTTTGAAGGATGAGAGAGTGCATAAGGTATGCATTTCTGGTTAGTCTATCAACAATCACCATGAAGACATCTCTTTTCCCTTTAGACTTCAGAACCCTGATGAAATCCATGGAAACCTCTTCCCAACACTCACTTGGGATGGTTTTACGGCTGTAAAAGACCCGGGGTCTTAATTGTTTCCACCTATTTTGTTGGTAAACCAAGCATTCTACCACAAACATTTGAACATCGGGCCAAGGCCATCCTGCAAAAAAATCCTTTCCTTTGACTCTATGGTAGGTTTTCAAAAATCCCCGAGTGCCCTCCCACCGAGAGGTGTGCAATTCCACAATACCTTTGTTTGAGTTGGGAGTTCTACATAAATATAAGCTTTCATCTTGTACCATAGTGAATCATTTTTCCATGTAAATGTATCTCATGCACCGAACTCGCTGCAACCTTGAAATGAGAGTCCACACTTTTTCTTCATTCTTCCATTCATCCCTGTTTCTATTATCCAATCGGGTACGATGATCGAGATATACCGCAGAAAGGCCCAACATCTTCATCCTTTCTTGAGAACTCCACCACAACATTTTGCTTCCCTTTATAGATGATTTCAAAATCATAACCCAATATCTTGGTTACCCATTTTGTTGTTATTCAAGATAGTCTTTGTTCCAAGAAGCATTTAAGACTATCATGATCCTGCTTTTGACCTTGAAGTGCCTACCATTGTAAGGACACCATTTCTTCAATGCATGTAGTATTGCCATCATTTCCTTCTCATAAATGGGTTTGTAAGTCCTTTCCCTTGAAGTGGTCGATCACTCTTTAAAAGCTGTAATTCTCTTGCATTGTGACAACACCAATTCCATTTCTCGAGGCATCACATCTAACACAAAGGTTTTTGTGTAGTCTTGAGTGGTCAAGACAAGAGCTTTGCACATCACCTCTTTGGGTTAAGTCAAAAGCTTTAGTTGCCTCCGAGTCCATGAAAATGCATCCTTCTTAGTTAGTGTCAGTAAATGTGTTGTTATTCTTCCAAAGTTCCAACAAACTTGTGGTAGTAACCGTCAAACCCAAAATCCCTCTAAGATTCTTTCAATGTTTTGGGAATTGGCCACCCATCATGGCTCTAATCTTGTTAGGGTCTACCTTAACACCTTCATGAGAGATACACATGACCCAAATACTCTATCTCCTTTCCACTCCAAAGAAACATTTGGATGGTTTGGCATATAGTTGTTGCTCCTTTAGTAGTTGTAGCACCTTGTCAACATGTCCCACATGACCTCCTAAGACTTGCTATAGATTAGTATATATTATCAAAACACTAACACAAATTTTCTAAGGAAGGGCTTGAAAATGGAATTCATCAACCTTGGAATGTAGTGTGCATTTGTAAGGCCAAAAGGCAATCAAAATTCATAATGGCTCTCTATGAGTTTGAATGTTGTTTTTAGATATCTCTTCCTTTCCATTCTAATATGATGATAATTGAACGAAGATCCAATTTTTGTGAAATAGAATTGCCCCATGTGGTTCATTTAAAAATTCATCAATGATGGGAATAGGAAACTTATCTTTAATAATGATCTTGTTGATCTCTATATAATATAAACACATACACCATGAACAATTCTTTTTTGTAAACCATCACCACCAATAAAGAGAAAGAAATTTGGCTAGTTTGAATGATGCTTTCCTCTAACATTTCTTCAACCATGCCACTTCCACTCTTTTAGGCATATGGCATCTATATGGCCTGTTAGGAGGAACAGTCCCGTGAATTAGGTGAATTTCATGATCATGATTTCGAAAGTGGGTGAAAGACCTTGGGAATATCTTCAACACTTTGGAATGCTTATCAATGATCCCTTTGGAGATCTTGAGGGACAGATGGATTAGATGTTTGAACATCTAGTGAGCATAGTTGTGCACAACTTACCTTTTTTCAATAATTTTGTCATGCCATTAGAGCTTATCACCCACCGGGTTTCTGATAATTTCCTTTAACTCAATTTATTTTCCTTCCAATGAAAATTTCATGAAACAATAAAACAAAAGCCACTGCTCCTAACAATGATTGTAACCATTGATCTCCTGGGTGACAACATCAACACCACCCATGGGTATATAGCAATCACACTGGACTATTCATTACATATTCCCCATAGTAAGATTGATCTTATTTATTTTCCCCGAAAGAATTGATAGTTCCTCCATCTACTAATAATTGCCTTGAAACTCCGTGTTGGATATAATGCAAATTGAGATCTTTGGCTAATTTTATAGTGAATGAAATTATGAGTAATAGTCCTAATTGATTTTAGGACTATTACCTTTTTTTCTCTTTGATGTATCCTTCCATCTTGAGGGTTTGGGGAGGTTAATTCCACCAATGCATTACACTTGTGGATGAACCTCCACAAACACATCACCATACTGTTCCTGCCTTCCTCCTCCAACCATGTAGAATAATTTTCCTCACCACACTTATGTTCCCATCGCATTTGTCACAATTAAAGCATAAACCTTTGTTTTCTTTCCTCCAATTGTTGGATATGTCAACCTTTCAGGTTGAGGTGTTTTAGAAGAAGGATCATTATTCTCTCTATAGA
Source organism: Picea sitchensis (assembly GCA_010110895.2). NCBI lineage: Eukaryota > Viridiplantae > Streptophyta > Pinopsida > Pinales > Pinaceae > Picea > Picea sitchensis. The sequence goes on along the minus strand of SNQJ01S0061422.1, from coordinate 16,140 downwards.
TGTTCAGATTGGTCCTCTAGTAGCCATAGCCATATTTTTACTTTCAACATTTCTCACACCTTAAATGCATTCTCCAATGATTTGGGTCTCTAAAAAGGGAAACCTCATATTGAATGTTATCCTTAAAGTTCCTAAGTGAATACATCAATCAAGGGATCATCTAGAATATTTGTTCACCTTTATATTCAATCTTTTGGAAGTTCTCAATGTGCTCAGAATCCCAACTCCTTTTGCTTGAGATTTATCAATTGGCTAAAGAAGGTATTGTTCTTGTATCCTCATAGTGTGCTATCATTTCTTCCGTGAAAATTGTCCAAGTGACGAAGTGATCATGAGAACAAAACTATCGATACCATACAAATTGATTTCAATAAACATAAAGAATCAATTGCACTTTTGTGTATGTGGTACATTATAGAGATCAAAGAATTGCTCCATCCGGCGCATCCATGTGATTGGGTCCTTGCCATCAAACTTCCTCATATCGATCTTAGGAACGTGGTTGGTGTTCAACTCCAGTTGAATTTATCCATTCTTGATTCATCTCCTTGTGTCCTCATCATAAATATCCTATGATATATTTTCACTTTCAGGTGTCCCTTCTATTATGAAAATTTTCAACTCTTCCATGATCTCCCTTTAAATCCCTCCATCATCTCTTGTAGTTCATCTTTTGTTACAATTTTCTTTGTAAATCATTTATGTCTCCTAATGCATTTCTTTTCACCTTCATCAAGAGTCCATGTAGGATTATCCTGAGGCTTCTATTTGGTGTAGAAGTTCCTTTGGGTGGCATGTCAGCCAAGTGTCACTTTTTAGCCTTGATTTTGAGATGGTTCTTCCAGACAATATTCTTTTCAGACTTCCAAAGTTCTCGCCCTTCTAGGTATGAACTTTATTTTTTTTAGTTCTATGATATTTCATCTCTTGCAATGCCACAAGTTTGATCAAAATTCGATGCTATGACTTATTTTTACTTCACAACTTGTTGATTTTTGTCCTTTCCGAGATATGTCACTTGTATAGTGTGCCTCCAGACAAAATAATTATATAAAATTCTGAAACTCGCACTCAGAAATACTAAAGACTATCCACCATCCAACGCAACTAGTCTCACTCAATTTGATAATTCTAGGAAGAAGCTAGGATTGTTTTAATTTGGAACACCTTTTTGAGATCTTACTAGACTAGTCGACTTATTTTCCATATGGTGTATCTACAAATATAAGACCTAATTACTAGAAGATGAAATTTTACCATAGATACCTTACTAATTTATTTGAATATCCTTCGGAGTTCAACATCCCACACGTTACATAAAAAATTTATAGTGAAACTTCGAATGAATTAGTTCAGATGATTCCAAAACCCTATCTTGGAATAATACGATGTATCTCTCGAAATTATAGTCCCTCGTGGAGATGAAATTTTAACCCAACGTATCTTTGATTTGTCTACTAAATATCCTCCAACTGTTCCTTCTGAAACATTGTAAAAAAGTTATATCAAAATGCTAAGGTGTCTCGATGTAGCAACAAAAACTCAAGACCTTGAGCTCGATACCATGTTAAGAACCAAATATCAATAGCATAGAAAACTAATAATGTAATTCAACGCCTTGAAAAAGAGATAAATTCAGATAATAAGCCTCTTCGAGGGGAAACCTTCTTATGCCCACATAAACGTACACCCAAGATGATTCCAAATGAAATGTCTCCTTGGTATATATAGAAGACTAGGAGGTATAATTACAACCAATGGAATAAAGCCGCATATAAATAAAATAACATTACTAATGTAATATGCCCCAATTAAGGGTAATGAGCCAATATTAGGGCTTAACAGACAGGTCCAGACACGCATAATTTGGGAAATTTGTTGTTGCAGACTTTAGTTTGAGGGAATTTGGGGAAAAATGAAAAAATTAGAGAGAAATTCCCAAATTGTGAGCAGATTTGAGTTTTAAATAACCCAAAATTTTTTGAGAAGTTAATGGAGTTAGTCTGTAGAGTTGCAAAGTTAAAACTCGACCTAGAAGGTCAAAATTCAAATTTTAATAGACACAGAAGCACCAAACAAAGCTTGATGAATCACCACTAAGATCGCTAAGCTAGATCCTCGGAAGATCAACAAACATTTTCTGGAAATTTAAAAAACTTGTAAAGTTTTCATAGCTTTGCAAAGTAGGGAGATTGACGACTAGGATCTATTTTCAAATTTGGAAAAAATGAAACAATCACTCATTGAGGTTCATTTTGGGGTTGGAAAATGATCAGATCAATGGATCTATACGGCCTTTGAATGGAACATCACGACTTAGATTCATCCAAGCTTCGTCAAAAATTTCGGCGTTGGAGCTACAAGAGAATTCATTAACAACAATGGTTGGCCTACTTAGATTGAAAAGTGTTGGTCACCAACGAAATTGTCGATGACCAATGGCCGATGCTCGAATTGTCGAGGTGTTTGGTCACCAATGAAAATCTTCGATGGCCAATGGGTCGATGGTCTGGGTAAGTTAATGATTCAACGAAGGTGTTTGGGTCATCCAAGGGAAATGGTCGATGGGTTGATATCGTGTCTACTAATTTGGTGAAGTGTTTTCAAATGTGCAAGAGAAATTGTCGATGATCGATAGGTTGACGGTTGGGTGTCGAATGATTCAACATGGTGTTTGAGTCATCTAACGGAAATGGTTGATGACTATTGAAGGAAGAGGGTGATGACGTGTCTTTGCACGTCAACATTAACGTGTCGTGCCACATTATCCAAAATGCCATATTAGAGTTCACGTGTCATGCCACATCAACAATTACCATGTTATCCAACAGAAATGGTCAATGGACAATGGTCAAGTCGGTCGAATTAGGGGAGTGCCTATATTAGTAAACATGAGTGATCAATGGCCAACTGTCAATGGCAAATGGTGGGGTCGACCGGATTGGTAAGGTATTTCATTTGGCCAAATGAAAATCGTCAATGGTCAACAACCGAAGCCTACGTTCGTGAGACGGTTGCAATCGGGCCAAGAAGAAGGGTTGATGGCTCATCACGTTGGAAATTTAGGAAGATCAACGGTCCATATTTCCTTCAATTTGAGATTGATGTTGCAGATTGCCATGTAGGAAAAATTGTCCACCAGTTTCAAAAAAGTCTCGAGCCATTTTCTTATTTTGGCCATAACTAGATTAGATTAAGTCGAATTGCGATGCAACTTATGGGTTATTTCCACATAGAGGAGATCTACAAAATTACCATAGAGGGACATTGCCTATTTCTGCTTGGATTTGTCAAAAAAATGCAAAATAATGGTTTTGGGGTAAAGATCCGAATCCATCATTGGCATGATCTAGATTAACTGGAATTCCCGAGAATCTGTAAAGAAGACATGGAAATAACCCATGAAGGAAATGGAATAACAAATTCTATGGGATCAAATGTGAATGTCAAATAAGACAAAATCCATTATTCTAGGTCACTATTTGGGATTTTTTTGTTTTTAAGAGGAGGAAAAGTGACCCAAGACAACAAAATTGGAAAAGTAAATTTTATTTACCAACATTTTATATATCACAAGACGTATAACTTTGTATAGTAAAATTTCCGTATGCACTGCATTGAGAGATAACCGCTTTGCTAAAAGAATTAAGTCGAGGGGTGAAACGACAAAGTTGGTTATTTCCATATTGTTGCTGTAGTTTTGGATCGAGCATCATATTGAAAATATGGGAGTTGTTATGAATTCTCTATCATTATTGTTATCTATGTCTCAAAATTTTCTAATTCCCATACATTTTTTTGTAGTTGACAAAAGTTGGTCTTTCAATAGAATTACACCTATGAAGAAAATGCACAAATAGGGTAAAAATGGATATTTCGGGAAGTCAGAATCCTTTAGCCCGTGTAGATCAAAATGAGGCATGAGTAACGTTTTTGGAAATCTGATTCAGAGAAGAATAACCTCAGAATTATTAGAATTTGGAGAGTTCTTATATAATTCTTCATGAGTTTAGCATAAAAGGACATGTAGCATTAATTGACAAATTTATATAATATGCATAATTCTTACAAAATGGTTTCTGCACATTTTGCAAAAATTAGGGGATATATAAACACATTAGTTCAAGATAAGAATTCATATTAGGGACAGGAAGGAGAGGGAGCCTTTGGTCGTGAGAGAGAAGCCAAAGGTCAAAATATCAATATCGGTAATGCAGAGACATTATCAAATGGGCATAGGAGCAGAGGGGAACAAGAAAACTTAATAGATCGGGACCGGACCAGGGGTCAAAATTTTGCCTGCACCAAAGTTCTTGAATTGCTCCTCAAAACAAACAGTGTGTAGCCCTCGCCGTCACTTAACCCAACATAACCGAACGGGTTCAAACTGACGGGCCGGATGAGTGAGATATTCGCTCGCTCGGACCGCCAAACAAAGTAAAATGTTCCTCGGGACCAGACAACCGTATGGATGTCATGTATGCAGGGCCGCATCGAAGGATGTGGCATGTCTGGTATCACCGGAGAGGTGGCGCTTGCTGACGGTTAATGCTAAGTTGGCAGTTAATAATCATGATGAGACATCGCGGGCATCTTCACCCAATGGTTTGCGCCACATGGTACCCCGTTTTTGGTAATGGTTGTTGTTTAAAATGTTATGGAGTCCGTGGAGATCGAACCCCAGACCTACCCCCATAGTCCAAAGTCTTTGCAAGAGTTCGGCCTCTACCAACGCTTCACACTATGTTACTTGATATATATGTGTTTAAATTTATTTGTTTGAATTAGTGTATTTTGATGCTAGTCAAGTCGGGCTTTCTAGCCCCAACCCGCTTTGGCTTCGTGTCACATATGACCGGTGGTTAACACATTGCGCGCGTTGTTTTTTTTCAAACGGTTAGCCCCGACCTTTTATTAATGGTCACATAATATACCACCAATGGTACTACGCTTAGGGAGCTTAATCTTGCTAACGGTTCACCTGTTTTTCGGTTATGCGCTGATGCTAGGTTTTAGCACGAGATTGAGCACATGAGCTAGGTTGGACGCACAGAGGTGCATTTTTGGCGAACCGTAGACAACAAGCTTGAAGGCGAGGGAAAATGGCGTGAGGGCCTAACTTCATTTTATTGGAAATGAGGTGTGTCGTAAAAGCCCAGCTAGGTTTTTTTGGATTTTTTGAATCCATTGGCACTATTTCAAAGGCATTTGAAGACTTTTTTGTAGGTTTTTCACCATTGAAGCTTCAGAGCTCCGTGGAGCTTGAAGCCCTCATTGATTGAGGTCATGCCCAGATGAGCCAAAGTCCTGCTTTCTCTCAGGATCAATAGTCATTTTGCTAATTGTTATGCTCGGCACTTTGGGATAGGTTTCGATCCATTTGAGGAATTTTATACGTGTTTTTTCCACAAGGAAGCTCATGAGCTCAAGGCCATGTAGAAGAGGTCATGCCCGGATGAGCCATGATCCGCTTTTAGAGTTTTATTAGTCATTTCTAGGTTTTTTATGTATTATGAACCAAATGGCATACCAGATTTCCATTTCTTGGAATTGAGCAAGCAACAACTTGTAAAGAATCTTTGACAAACTAATAACAAAGAGCCTAGTCCATTGGATGGAGGCTCAAGGAGATGTAGCCCACTTGGGGTGAACCTTTATCATCTTGTTATTGTTGTGAGTTTGATGGTTTATTTGTTGCAAGTTGTGTTTGTTGTGTATTTATTTAAAACACATATTTAACCATTTAAAGAAAAATTTCAACATTACGAACATTTAAAAGAAGATGCATAAACTTTGCACATAATTTATCTCACATAACTACATTACTGGAGCAATCAAAAGTTTATTTTAATGAAGGAGGGGTGATTGCATATTGAACAAGTCAGCCCCCTATCTTCATATCATTAATAGAGACCGTGAGAAACTTGAGAATAGAGGTGCAAAGTTACAAAGTAGAAAATGAGAACATGGATGAGAGAACAAAACCAAGTAAATGCTCAAATGATGCAAAGCCTAAATCAGTTTCATAGGCAAGCAAAGAATGGATCAGACATAAGATAGGGGGAAGAAGGCAAACATCATGAAATGGGTATATAACTATAAAAGAATTGGTCATTCAATAAGTGTTAGTAGAAATCATGTATTATCACTCACCTCCTTACTCAAGAAGGAAATTTTATGCATTTGAATATTCCATAAGTAGTCTAGAGGTTTCTTTTGTTAGGCACCAAAGAAGAAGAAGACATGAATTGGAAAGTTTGTAAGGAGAGATGAGGAAGCTTAAACCACCCTTGATGGTGAAAGATAAAGGGAAGATGATGTTGAAGCGTGATTTCTTGGAATCATGAAGTATTTTCAGTTGCACAACTACTCATCTAACCTGGAAGCCAGAATTGCCACATACCATTTGCATGGAAAAGTTGTTATGTGGTGGGATAAGTTGAAGCAAGTTAAACACATTAATGAAAGAAAGATCACTTGGAAGCAGTTCAAGAGATATTTTCAGAAGGAGTATCTTTTAGAGCACTTCTATGACAAGAAAATGCAAGAGATCTTTGAACTCAGGTTGGGAAGCATGCCCATTGGATAATTTGAAAAGAAGTTCTTGGGATTGCTGAAGTATGTGGGGTTTATCAAGAATGAGAAGGTGAATATACATAGTTTTTTGAGTGGATTGCCATCCTTTTATAAAGAGAAGATTCAATATGATGATCCCACGACTTTGACATAGACCATTAGAAAGGCTAATTACCTATATGAGCAAGGCAAGGGCAGAGAATCTTTGCAGAAATCTTGGAAGGATAAGAATAAAAAGAAATCTGATCAGATATGGAAGTGATTCAAACATCCTCTCAATAGAAATAGACCTAATACAAATCAATAAGATCAGTCTAATAAGGATGAATTCAAGAGAAAATACTCCTTGGGAAAAAGGAGAAGATCGCCAATCAAATGTTGGGGATGCAAAGAAGATCACATGTACAAGGATTGTCCTAACAGAGAAGACAAAATGAAGACCATGCACAACATCCAAGAGGCTACAACAGTAGAAGACATGGGAAGAAATATTCCAAGAATGTATGCAGCCTTAGAAGATTGACAAGCGGAACATTGATCCCATATGATTGAGGTGGAAGGTAAGATCATTAATCAATATGTTGCTATTTTAATTGATTCAGGAGCAAGCCATTATTACATTGATCCTAAAATAGTGGCCATATTTCATTTGGAGAAAAGTAAGCTTAAACAGTCAAGTTTGGTTCAACTAGCCACTGGAACCAAAAGAAGGATCAATGAGACTGTCAAAGGTTTTCCAATAAATCTTAATGGAGTGAGTACTAATGTTGACCTAAATATCATACCATTGAGATCTTATGATATCCTAATCAGAATGGATTGGTTGGACCAACATCAAGCTATCCTAGATTGTCATAACACAATATTTACATGTCTTCATGAAGTAGGAAAACAGAGCATTGTGAAAGGAATTCCAAGACCCATTTCTATAAGGGAGATTTTAGCCATACAACAGAAGAGATGTTTAGGAAAGGATGTCAATTGTATGCAACTCATGTGAAGGAGTCTGAAAAGACAAAAGGGACAAGCCTTGAAGATTTTTCAGTACTACAAGAGTTTGAAGATGTATTCCAAGAAATACTAGGATTTCCGCCAAAGAGGGAGATAAATTTCTCTATTGATTTAGTACCAGGAGTTGCCCCGGTATCAAAAACTCCTTACAGAATGAGTACACCAAAATTAAAAGAATTACAAATGCAACTAGAAGAATTGTTGAAGAAAGGGTACATACGCCCAAGTGTTTCACCTTGGGGAGCATCTATACTCTTTGTGGAAAAAAAAGGATGGAACATTGAGGCTGCGTATTGACTTTAGACAACTAAATAAGGCCACTGTGAAGAATAAATACCCTCTACCCAAAATTGATGACCTCTTTGATTAGCTAAGAGGGGCAAAGATATTTTCAAGATAGACTTGCGATCATGATACCATCATGTAAGAATCAAGGAAGAAGACATCAGTAAGACAACCTTTCGAACCAGGTATGGACATTATGAATTTGTAGTGGTGCCATTTGGACTAACGAATGAACCAGTTTTCTTTATGTGCTTAATGAATGGTATATTCATAAATTATCTGGATAAGTTTGTCATTGTGTTCCTGAATGACATACTTATCTATTCTAAGTGAGAGGAAGAGTATGAACATCACTTGAGGTTGGTGTTGCAAGTACTAAGGGAACATCAATTGTATGTCAAGCTCAGTAAGCATTCTTTTTACTAGGAACAAATTCATTATTTGGTGCACATTATTTTAGAAGAAGGTATAGTAGTAGATCCAAAGATGATGTAAGCCATTAGAGGATGGCCACCACCAAGGAATGTGTCAAAAGTCATATCTTTTATGGGATTAACCAGATACTACATGAGTTTTATAGAAGAATTCTCTAAAATTGTTCATCCCATCACTTCTTTACAAAATAAGGGAATTAAATTTGAATGGTCAACAAAGTGTGAAGAGAACTTTAATTTGCTGAAAGAATTACTTACTAGCGCACATATTTTGAAGATTGTTGACCCAAATGAGAATTTTGTGGTATGTACAGATGCATGCAAGGAAGGACTTGGTGGAGTCCTCACCCAAAATGGACATGTCATTAGTTATGAGTCTAGAAAGCTTAAAGAACATGAGCAGAATTATGCCACACATGATTTGGAGCTTGCTGCCATAGTTCATGCATTGAAGATGTGGAGGAATTATCTCAAAGTAAAGAGATTTGAACAAAGGAGTATGAGATTAAGGAATATGGATTACTTATGCATAAGAATAGAATTTATGTTCCTAGTTCTGGAGAATTTAGGAATTTGGTATTAAAAGAAATGCATAATGTTCCATATGTCAGACATCCTGGTTACCAGAAAACAATCACAGCAGTAAGAAGCCAATTATTTTGGCTAGGAATGAAGAAGGATGTTGTTGATTACATTGCCAAATGTATGGAATGTTAGAGAGTGAAGGTTGATCATAGACACCCAATGAGTTTTCTATAGCCATTACCAATTCCAAAGAAGAAATGGGAAGTGGTAGCCATTGATTTTATAACTAGTTTTCCCAAGACAACAGGGCAACATGATTCAATAATGGAAGTGGTTGATAAATTGACAAAGGTTGCTCATTTTGTTCCTGTAAAAATGACTCATACAACAACTAATATTGTATAAATTTACATGAAGGAAATTGCTAGGTTGCATGGAATACCTAAGGCAATTGTTTCAGATAGAGACACAAAATTTAATTCAAATTTATGGAGAGGATTATTTAAAGGAAATGGTACAAATATAAACTTTAGCACAACATACCATCCACAGTCATATGGGTAGACATAGAGACTCAACCAAGTGATTGAGGACATGCTGAGAATGTATGTGATGGATAAGCCATCTAAGTGGGAATATTACTTGCATTTGGTTGAGTTTGTCTATAATAATGGGTATCAAGCTTCATTGAATATGAGTCCATTTGAAGCTTTGTATGGTAGGAAATGCAATACTCCAGTGAGTTGAGATAACCCAACATATAGAGTAGTACTTGGGCCATAATTGCTCAAGGATATGGAAGACCAGATGGTTAAAATTAAGTAGAATTTGAAGGAAACACACGATAGACATAAGAGTTATGCAGATAAGAACATGACATCTAGAGAATTTAAAGTGGGAGAGCATGTGTTGTTGAAAGTGAAGCCCAAGAAGAGCTCATTAAAGTTGAGAAGATGTACAAAGCTAGCAGTCATATTCTGTGGTCCATTTGAGATATTGGACATAATAGGGCCAGTTGCATACATGTTTGCATTGCTTGCTTCCATGAATGTCCATAATGTATTTCATGTCTATGTGTTTAAAAAATATGTACATGATCCTAACCATGTTATTGTTTGGAATTTGATTCATGTGAAGACGGAAGGAGATTTCCATGTCTAGTCGGTGTGCATATTGGACAAAAACGTCAAAATGCTCTGGAATTGAGTCATAGAACCGGTAAAAGTTCAATGGATTTGCTATGGTCTCGAAGATGCTACTTGGGATCATAAAGATGCCATGCGAGTAGAGTACCCACTACTTTTTGAAGACTTTTGAAATTTTGATTTTTGTTTTGTATATGCACTATGGACAGTGCCAAAATAAGGGGGAGGGGAATGTAATACCTTGATTTTGAGATGCCATAATAATATTGTATTTTTTTATTTGATGAAAGGTCAGAATGCTTGAACAATTAAAAGAGGTCGGAGTGCCTAGGAAATGTAATACTTTGAACATTGTAAATAATAAAATACCTCGTTGGTTGCAAGATGAACAAGGACACGAGTTATTGGGGGCTATGATTCCACGAGAGAGGGGGCTAAATGGGCTAAGTATTTTTTACCCATCTTGGTTTTAATTGACAAAAGTGGTTACATGAGCTTCTTGGGAAAAGGCCATGTGGTTCTTGATTTCCAAGTAAATATATAAACCCCTCTTTGGGTTGTTTGGGGGTTCACTCTTTCATTCATGGTTTCTCATCATTTGGTTCATCATTCATTCATTACTGTTCTTGGTTTTGGACATGGGAAATAATTGCTTAGGAAAGAAGCAATTGTTTTACCGGTTGTAGTAATTATTGTTGTATTCTAGCCATGAATTGGTGCATGTATGCATGAGATGCATTGACATGTGCTAAACCTTTCTCACAGCTACAAATCCTAAGAGTCCCAACATAGATATTCATGACCAGATGCACCAGAGCCCCGAAAAGAAGTGGACAACCTGAAGGATTGCATGGCAGTGAAGGGGTGTTCATTGTCTTTGGGTGGTGCATGCTAGAGAGAAGAGAGACGGTGTACTTTGGATCATTGTGTGTTGAGAAACTTGTGTGAGCTTGAGTGCTGACTAGTTTGGGAAGCTAAGTGTCACTTTGGAACCCGTCCTTGTGGATTCATAGCCCTGACTAAGGGGTGACCTGCTGTTGAGACTTGGAACAACAACGTCTAAGGTTGGGTGGAACATCCTTGGTTTATAGTCAGTTGGTGATTGGTTTTGTTTAAGATAAGTGTTGTTTGTCATGGTTTCCTTTGCTTGTATATTTATTTCCATTGTGTATTAATTATTATCTCTGAGAATTCGTAAATATAATGTGCCTTCTTGCCGGTCATTGCCATGCATGGCATGTTTAAGCATTATTTTTTAGTCTAGCATGAATCTTGATTATTGCATGTGTTTTTATTGTGTTTCTTTCATGCTTCTTTATTAATTAATCGTCATTAGAATTCAAAATCAGTTCTTGAAGTGCAATTGGAAGCAGTGTGGTTGGGTACGTTACATAAGAAAACACCATCAACCATCAAAAGAGCAATGAGGCTCACGAACACTCAAATATCCAAACATGAAGTATGATCAAAACTCTAAAGAAGGCTAGGTAGCCCCAAATTGGCAAGGCAATCAAAGATCCACATAAGAACTACAAGCAACAAAATTAAAAATCCTTATTCAAGGAGAATCAAATGCACTCAAATCCCCCCCTTAAGTGCAACTTATGGAAGAATAAAAAGGAGAGTGGTTTTTTAAAACGAGTCTCGTCACAAAGCCCTGATTAGGTGCTCATGTACAATCAAGAAAAACAACATAAAATGAGTGTCCACATGGACACCAATCTATCTCATCGGAGTGCATGGGTAATTGGCCATTGCAACTGCCGAGTCAAAATAGGAATCAATGTTTTATATGAGGCTCACTTTGAAGAAAGTTGATCTCAAACAAAATGGTGAATCATAGAGAATCACTCTAAGAATATATACACAGGGGGCCCAAAATCCACTACTTAGATGACATGTCCAAAGGTATAGAAATATATGTACCAAAAATAAATCCATTGAGGACAAAAATCCTCAATATGGTTCTTGGAAAACAAGACCATGATGGGCACCCATGTACAAGCGAGAAATCAACACATATTTAATATGTGGCGTAAAATAAAAATGAATAAACATGAAAGGTGGGTGAGGTCCCAGAATGTGACTAGTAGATAGTTTCTAGAAGATGACAAGCCAAAGAAAGTGAACTGTGATCTGACAAAAAAAATGTCACATATCAACAAACGACTCCAATGATTATGCTAAAGTTAAAAAATATGTAGTAGATGTTGACAAAAATTGTGCCTCAAGTAGGTGCTAGCATAATAAACTAGACAAAATGCTTCAAAAAGGAGAAGTAAACACCACAAGGGTAATCAACAAACTATCTAAGATAATATGTGTTTGCTAGTGAGAAAAGCAAGGATCTCAAATAGGTAAATAAGTGCGATGTGCAACCACTTGTTAGAAGGATAGGGGAATGCTCCTTACAATGCCTCAGATAGGACACAAAATAAAGGCTCCAATAAAGCGTTATGGAAAAAACATTGCCAATAACCTTTAAAATACTATAAATTGACAAATAAAAATCAATATAAAGCCTCCAAAAGACAAAGTCCATACATGCAAATGAGAGTTTATAATGAAGGGGCTAGATCTCAATTCTCCACTGTCTTGCACAGGGCATTTGCCAACTCCATTATAAGAAACATGTGAGAACATTTGAAACAAAACTCTCTCAAGAATGCCACAAACCAAAGAAACAATGAGAGGCCACTTGCGATTCTGCTAGTGAATGAGAGGGCTCATGTGCAAAGATCACATAGATTTGAGACTGTAATCTAAGGCATGATCTTCAAATTTGAACAACAATTTTTTTCCCCAAAAATGACTTATGGATTTGTAGTGAAGGCTGCAAAACGATCCAATGATCTGGGATATAAGAGCAATACTAGAGGAGGAGGTGCACACTATACATGCTCCAGTTCTGGATTTGAGAGTGTCGAGCTTATTTCCCATGCTAATCCATCTCTCCAACAACAAAATTTGGTTACGATTTACATAGGTGAAGGTTGTAGGTGAGTGTATGTACAATTGAGGAGGGTGCCAAGTTTTCCTTGTTTATAATTTGAGCGTGGTCTAGTCTTAGGAGCTATACATGATGAACCAAAACCCTATTCTCTCCAACAATCAAATAACCATGGGGTGTTTAGATTGTAGTAGATTACCCACGATATCACAAAACAATCTTGATATATAATAAGTCGATGATGACAATGGCTTATACAACTAGCCACGCCTCGATCACCCATGGCCATCGATTTGATGTTCTAGAATGAAAGTTTGAGTTTGGATTGATTTTGATGGTGATCATGGGCATAGATCACACACAATCCAAAAAGGAGGCCACATGTGTGGTGATGTACACCCACAAATTTGCTACCCAATGATTGTGGTAAACATCTTTGGAGGAAGGTACATGCCACACCAAGAGCCCATGCTATGGTACCAAACACGTGGTGAAATGGTGACGACGACAGCTACTGATGGAAAGAGAACCCACATTGATAAATAAAATCAAATCTATGAACACGAGTTGTGGGTCAAAGCTAGGCATGCCAAATACAAAGGGCAAGGATACCCGAAAGGTGTAATCTTCAATGCTAACACCATATAGAGAGAAAACGAAGTTGAATACACTCACACACAAAAAGGGAAGATGAAAATGTTGGCTTTGATACCATGTAAAAATATGGGTTTAACCCAAATCATAAATGAACTTAGTCTGCATACACAAATAATAAAACAATAAAAAAATATTGAATCTATATATTGCTATACATTGAAACACAAAGAGACCACTCGTATTTATAACAAACCAAGGAAGACCCAAATTGTAATTGGATGGTATGCCAACAAGGCAAACAAGGAGGTATACCAACGTGGTAGTAATGTGTATTAGCCTACGCAAACTTAACAAATGTCTAGGTATACTAATAACTTCATCTAGAACTTTTTAAAGATGTCATTCAAATGTTCTTTGAAAACGTTATGATGAATCATTGAGACTTTTCAAAGATGTTAAATGACAAATTCAAAAAGTGTCCAATGACATTATTGAGGGATATTAAGATATTTCAAATGATTATTAAAAGAGGTCCAACATGGTGAATTTAAAAAGGTCATCAGGTAATGAATCAAGTCGTTAGGGTGAAATTAAAAAGGTAATTATGTAAAGAAAGTCATTGGGCATAGTATAAAGATGTCATCGGGACAATATTCGAAATGAGCATGATGTTTCATCTAGGTAAACCTAAATCTGCCATTGAGACGATCTTCAAGATGAGCCCAACGGTTCAATGGGGTAAAACCAAGATGCCATGGAGCCTTTGAAAACTTGTCATTCATACGTCTTAACCATGCTTCATGACTTGCCATTGGCTTAAAATAAAATTTGGTCTTCGGTAAATATTTGTAATGACTCACTAAAAACTAAAAGTGAAATGTGGTCCTTTGAATTGGAAAGATTAAATTTGGAGCCACGAGTTCATTAGAGACCTTTGATATTGTTATTGGGAGGTCCTCCCAAATTTGAACATTGTCATTTCAATTATTAAAATTGATTGAATTAAAGAAGGTCATGTCAAAATGGGTAGTGGCCTCATTTAAAAAGATGAGAAATCAACCATATGACGTCGAATTGTTGATTTTTTATTTATTTATTCAGTATAGAGAGTAGGTGAGGTTTTGAAGCAAATAGTTACACCTCAAGGTTCCGCAATGATTTCGTTGCAATTATAACTCATGAAGTCTAGTTGTCTCATTGTGAAGAGTTTTACCTATGTGGTTTCACACCAACAAACCTCAGAATCCACTAATTGTTTTGAGTTCACAATCCCCAAAATTCTTAGGCAATCTTTTTCAGAGTTCAAAATATTATTTTGGCAAGGTCCTGAATTTGTGTAAAAGCAATTTTAGTTGAAAGTTGGGTCTTGTTTGAGACAATGCTGGTCATTATCGAGTTTTTGCATGTTCATCTTGAATCTATGTTATAAAGAATTTGAATGCGTTAATTAATGTTGGCATGATTTGTAAGCACTTGCTTGATTTTAATTTGTGGAAATGGTTTGTTGATGTTCGGAGCACCTAATACCCAATGTTTGGTGAAATTGTGATTCTACACAAACGAAACTTAGTGATGAGTCAATCAATGATGTAGAATAACTTTAGTGATCCCGGAGAATATTGCACAACACTTTCAAGCATGTCAGGGTCAACTGAAAACATGAAGCACAACAACAAAGAGTAGGGTGCAAGTAATGTGACAAGTACATAAAAAGACCCACAGAATAAAACTAACTTGACGATGCCTCTGATACAAACTATCATGATTGCCTTAAAGATCATAAAGATCTAACAATCATCTATTCAATGTGGTTCCAACCTCGATGCACAATCCAATGTGGTTCCAACCTTGATGCACAATCATTAAGAAAACAAAAAAGAACAAAGTCAAGGCAAAGTAGAGTCTAATTGACAAGGCTCAAATCAATCAATTTGAGATTAATTGAAACCCTTTATTAATTCCCTTACCTCAATTTAATTCTCTCTACGTTTTATATGAATTATTTAATCTATTTTATAGTCCTAATTTATTCCTTATTTTTAAGCTTTTCAATTTAAAATTATTGGATTATCTCACATCTCACCTTGGCATTATTATTATTTTAATTTCATTGACATGTTTTTTTACTTTAGAATTCAATTCCCCCCATCATTTATTTTATAGCCACATCATTTATTCTATGAGAAAGTTATTTCCAAGTTTAGGAACACTGAGGGTTGGTTGGAAGAAATTAATTATAATATAGGAGTCAAGCAAGGTTGTCCCCTATCCCCTACACTTTTTGACATCTATATTGATAAGTTAGAAGATTGTTTGGAGGATGCATGTTGTGTTGGCCCGACTCTCGCTAGTATAGTCAGTTGATATTGTTCTTATGGCGAAGAGTCCCTATGACCTAGGTAAACAACTAATAACCCTCGAAGACTTTTGCTCTAGCATGGGCACGACTGAGAACACTGACAAAACAAAGGTTATGATAATTAAATCCAAAAGGATCATCGACGATACTTTTGTTTATGACAACAATAGCTTGGAGGAAGTGCCTTCATACAAGTATCTTGAAATTGATATCCATCACAAGCTCAATTGGAACTATAACATTGAAAAAAGGATAAAT
>SNQJ01S0061421.1:65026-90969 GCA_010110895.2 Picea sitchensis | reverse complement strand
AGCATGTCACAGGATGAAGAGTTCAACAAACTATATGATGAAGAATAAGGAAATGCTTCCTATAAATGACTTTACAATACTAAAATACATAATCCTTTTGTTAATATTGATACTATTGCTTCATCTTTAAATGCAAAAAAAGAAATATACATATAGAATGGTTAGTTGGAGAACATGGGTGTTTCATAACCCCACACCAAGCTTCAAATCCCCTAGAGACATGCTTCATTTCTAGTGCATTTTCTCGTGTAGTTGGGTCTAGGTGCAAATCACGAGCAATTTTGGCAAAAAAGATATCCCCACCTTCAACTTATAAGCCAAAGGGTTTATTATAGAGTGTTTTCAACTAGCTACATTTCATTATAATACTCCCATATCGGGGAAGGGAGTGTTTGCACACAATGATAATAGGAAGTATATTCTTAAGAAAAATGTTCTTGTGATAGATGGAATGGTTATCTAAAAAGACAAGGAAAATGTGGTATATCAAGAATGAGAGGAGGTTTCAACAAAAGAGGAAGAAATAGATTCATAACAAGAGCCCAACACTTAAATTCATAAATTTCATTACCAATACAAACTAGAATATCAATATGCCTAAAAACCTTAATCTTGCAAGTATTTATAAACAAGAAGAAAGTAATCAACGATAAAAGTACGGATAACATTATCAATAAGAAGTCTACAAAATACCTCAACCTAGCCATTGAATCACCATAAGTAAGTAATGATACTTTCCATGCAAACAAAATCCAACAACTTTAAATGGGCACTGGAAAAAGGTATATATTGCCATAAGTAATTATATTATCAAGACATCAATGCCTACAACTCCTATCAAAGGGGTTGACGTCGTTCTTGGAGCTCAATGGCTATGAAAAGTAGGAAAAATCACATGTCATCATGAAGACAAAAATCACATGTCGTCATGATGACATGTGAATAATATTTTAGTTGAAGGGAACACCATGCAACGTAGTCTAAATGTTCTATGTTTTCACCCTTTTCCGGGGCATCTTTTCTGACAGGTTTCGTTCAAAAACCGGCTAGAAATTTAGAAAAATAGTTGGAATGACATATTTCAGTGGTTCAACATACATATTTTGGTACCCTGGGGGTTATTAAGGATGTTGAATCAATTTATGCATTCCAAAATTATATTTGAGCACTATAAAATTGATATTTTGCCAATAATCACGTTGCCTTATTCCGATCGTAGTCACTAAAAAAATTAAAAAACGTAAAATGTTTAAACTACACTACAACATACAAGTTGCAAGGCATAAGAAGCCCTCTCACACAAAGTACAGATTCTCATGGAATACAAAGCTAAAACTAATTAGAAAGGAAACCCACATCACTATCATTAGATGTTATGTTACAACAATTCTAGAAGATCGACCCATGCCACCATATGTGAAATACATTACATAGATATTATGTTTGTGAAGCATGCTATAAATAAGATGGATTCTCTTTTGATTGCTCAAAAGAAAATCACTATCATTAGATGTTATGTTAGAACAATACTAGAAGATCGACCCATGCCACCATATGTGAAATACATTACATAGATATTATGTTTGTGGAGCATGCTATAAATAAGAGGGATTCTCTTTTGATTGCTCAAAAGAAAAGTAATATAGCTGGTAAGGAAATCAAGGCATTAAAGTACAAATTATTATCTCTCAAGAGATTAGGGCTCTTGTTTATTGGGATCCCCAAGGAAAATTGACCTATGAGAAAATATTACAGGCCAAGCTTATATTGAAGCAAAAGAACATCATGGGAATGACAATACCAATCAATGAAAAATATGTTGTAGTTTTCAACAAATCTAACATCGAAATATTGATTGCTTCAAGGAATACCTCAAAGCTCTCCCACCAATATCTTTTATTCAGAGCCATTGAATTAGATAAATATAGCCAAAATATGCAGAGTATCTTTCCTCTATCTAGTGATATTGGGAAATGATTACAACTTCGGTTAAGAAGACTCCAATGGTAAGAGTTAAAAGCCTGTCATCCTCCACGAGGAAACAATAATCACAAATATCATGGTAATTTAAGTGAATTTACCACGTGTAATCATATTGGAGTAATCACAACAATTTCTCAAAGTTCAATAAAGAGACCCTTCAACATGTAGTTGAAGGACCATTGATATTTAATTAGAGAAATAATGAAGCTCAAAGATACATTGAAGCTCAAAGAATGGGAATGAGTTGCACCAACAAAGGAAATTGAGGAAATAAAAGGAAGAGAAGAAGAAACAAAGCATAGACATTTTGAGGAGCTTATTCATTTTTTTTTTTGATAGATCAAGATAACAGAGCATCATAATATTAGCTATTGAGCATTGATCCAGAATATATCACACTACTGGATTTTCCACTTTGGCATGGAGTTTATAGTTTTGTTAAACTTCTTTTGTAATCCATTTCATTTTTGCTACTTACTCTATGAAGTTTTAAGATCGTCATCTTACATAATCTCAAATGTATGATATATTTGTGACTTTGCCCCATGTTGTCTAAGTTTGATCTTAAGGAAAAACATTATTGTTTTTTTGAAATTTGTTAGTAGTATTCTTAAGGAAAAACATTATTGTTATTTTGAAATTTATTAATAGTGCCTTTAAGGAAAAACATTATTGTTATTTTGAAATTTGTTAGTAGTAATTGAAGTATTTTCACTCTAATTTAATAAATGGGAGTTTTACAATAATGTCTTAAGTTTTGTAAATCTTATCCTTGATGTCTAAGTGTATTAACTGCTGGATTGATTATATAATTCCCATTATGTTTTCTTTATGTATTTAATGTGTGAATGAGATTGTGCAACCTGCCCTCTTGGACTTTATTTGATTATGTTTTCTTCAAATCTTTTGTCTCCATGCATATTTTAAATCTATATGACTTTATGTCCGGATAAAGGTGCCCAATGGAACAAATACTATGTGATTTTTGTTCATTAGTGGATTTAGAATGAATGCTCTCATTTAACTTAATTCTTAACTTGCGATTTATAATGAGTGCTCTCATTTCATTTAATTCTTAACATCCATTGAGTGAGAACATGATATCCATTGAGTGAGAACATGATTGAAACATAATCATTAAAATAATTGAAGGGTTACCCTCTTTGGCTTTAGCTTGTGGATTTTTCCATCTAAGCCTAAAGTGGGAAAGTTTTAACCTCCAATGCATGCCTCAACATCTTTCTCCATCATGAGAACATCTTCAGGGACAACATATGAAGTGGAACCATTCATAGGGACTATTTCTAGTAGAACAACATAGCACATAATTTCTCTTCTAAGGTGAAACAAGACTAACTATAATGCTCAATTCTTGGCATCTATAAAGAAGACATTAAGTTAATAATTTTCAAATTCACCTGGAAAACTTCATCAAGTCAGGATAGAACCTAAATATATACATACAAAGTCTAAGTCTACCCAACCATTAATTCCTTCTCTTTAAGGTCCAAATAGGTTGGTCATAATTTCTAGAAGAAGACATTTGGGGGTTCTTTCTTTAGGTATTTCTCAAAATTCTTTTCAACGTTTCTCTTTATTAGGTATACTTGGTACTTCATAGGGAACTATTTCATTTTCTAATCATATTGAAGAAATCAAAGTCGAAGATTATAAAACTCCTTTAGTGGAGTTACCTATATCTCTTGCAACCTTTGTTGACCTTAGTAGAGTCTCTTCTCCCTTCATTGCTGGAAATTATTTAGGGAGAGAGATTCACACACCTAGTTGACCTATCAAAATTTAGTCCAAATGGCTAATGTTCCATGGTCCAACCCTTGGTTGGATAACATATATAAGGCTCCTAGACTTCCACAACATCACCATGATATGCTCAAAAATTACCTCAAGGTATTACCTAAGTTTAATGGAGACAATGTAGTAATTATTGAAGATCACATTGCAACTTTCAAGATTGCACATATAACTTTACCATTGACCATAATTATGTCTTTATGAAATTGTTTTATCATTCATTAGAAGGAGATGGTAGAAAGTGGTTTATAGATTTTCTTGAGAATTCTATACCTTTTTGCATTTACTTTTGAGAGATTTTCATGAAAACATGGGAAGAGAAGAAGGATTAACATTAATATTTAACCGAGTTCAATACCATTAAGAGAAAGAATGGGGAAACCATTTTGAAATTTGACAGATTTGGGAATTTGTACAACAAAATTCTAGTAGATATTATACCTTTTGAAGGTGTTACCAAAGTGGCTTATCAACATCCCATCAAGAATATTTATCCCTAATGCTTAGATAAAGAAGGTCAAATACCCTTGACACTATGTTCAACGATGAAGTTGATATTGAGGGCAATATGATGTCTTAAGAAAATATTCACAACTCTCACACATAACAACATGAAAAGAAGAAGCATAAGGAAGAAATTCCTACCTCTACTTCATCTTTTAATGGGTAGGAGTTAAGTCTTAATGAGATTACTAAAATGCTTAGGGTGATAAAAAATGAAATGAAAGGGAAGTAGAGCTAGCCTAGTCAAGATGTTCCCAATCCTACCCCTAAACCACATAATTTGTCTGGTCAAAATCAAGTCCCTTTTAGGAGAATTTTTAATCTTGAATGGAAAATAGGGACAAAAGATTTAAAGACCCTCATGAACCTTTTTTTTTTTTTTTTTTTTTTTTTTTTTTNTTATTTTTCTGTGTAATGCATTTCCTAGGGAAACCCACCAGACACTTCCCCTTTTTCTAAGGATGGTATCCAGGGTAAAATAGATTTTTTAGAAGCTCAAAGCTTTGTCATGTCACTTACAAGAATATAATCTAGGTGGGGAGGGAAACACTCCATCACACAACCACTTAGATTACACCCAATTGACAATACACCCTCATGGACATGCCCCTATGAAGACGAGTACAACATGACTACTCAAAATTAGTGTTATAATTCCTAGCCTGAATATTATTAAAACAAAACAACCATGGAAACTGAAAAGTTTCTCCTTGATATGAATATGATTTTTGATGACGGGGGAGTTACTCATTTAACTTAGGATGATTATAAGGGTCTAAATTATAAAATGGGCCCTTTAGAATAGATTATGTCTTATGATCATATTTTCATGAATGAAAATGCTCGACGGATTGGTCTCCTTTACAACTCAGAGCTATCTACGATAACCTAATGGCTAAAATTAAAAGAAAATATGATTTGAGACCAAGGCCTACTTTTGAAAAACAAAAATAGGATTTACCTCCTACTAAGCATATTATAGAAGATGCTACACCCTAAATTAAATATTTACAACCTATTAAAAGGACACAACAACTTAGAATTGAAAAAGATGCCCCTTTCAAGGAAGTACCTCTTGAGAAATTTTCTAAAAATGTCCTACCTATGATTCCTACTTTTTACCTCTCCCATGAGCTTTGAAAATTAAAAATCCACATGCCCTTATCTAAGTTAGCCAACTCATTGAAATCAAATATCAAACTTTATTAGTGTCTAGGACCCTATTTTGCCAGCAGAATTTATAAACCTATAGGTTGATTCACCTTAAATTGCACATGGACTTAGCCAAGACTATATATAAGGAGCTACAACTACACTTCCTTTGTATACCACCTTGTTAATATAGGACATGTACCTATACAATTTCATATTAGAATTAGGGGCATCACACTCCTTGATTCCAAAAGTTTCCATGGAAAAACTAGGATTGTAGATAACTCAACCATACAAGGCTTTATATTCCTTTAATTCAAAAGTAGTTCATTGTATTTGAATGATCACAGATCTTGTGGTGACTCTATATTAGATTCCCAAAAACTATGTTATGATGGATATTATTGTAGTCAAGGTGCCTTCAAATAATGGGATGCTATTGTCTAGTAAGTCATGGGGTGCTACTATGGGAGGAAACATTCAGTTGGATATGTCCTATGCAACAATATTGGTATTTGAAGGGAAATCTTGTAGGATTTTTGGAGAACCTAAATTCATCTTCACCACTAATGACCCTCATAATCCCAACAATTTTCTAGACGTGGATGATATAGATGGTTTTGTTCTTGGCCTTAGAGATAAATGTGTAGATGTTACAACTAATCAAATTATTGAAATAGAGTATGAAAAGATGCATCCCTTACCCAAATGACTATGGAACATGTTCCTCAATGGTTCATGTTCAAAATAGGCGCATGGAGAAATAATTATATTGGTATCACCCTCTTGGAAAAGTCTTATTTTTTCATACAATTTGGAATTTGGATGCACTGACAACATGGCTGAATATGAATCCATTGTTCTAGGGCTTGAAGATGCTACTAAATGGAACATTCAATAAGTCACTATATTTGGTGATTATGAGCTTAAGCTATTGGTGAATCAAGTAAATAATGCATGTCATGATAAACATCCCAGACTTAGAAGTTATCAGAATCAAGTTTGGGACATCATAGATGATTTCTTTCTTGCTGTGAATGTTATTGTTATTCTAAGAAAATCAAAACAATAAATTGATTCGGTGGCAATATTAGCTTCACTTTGTAAACCTCCAAATATCAACCACTTAAAGTATTTTTTATAAATTCACCACCAATCTTCTATTTCATATAATAAAAAATACTGGTAGGTTTTTGAATACGATCAACACATCTTAAGGTTCATGCACACACTAGAGGAATACACATAGATTATGATGAAGAGGACAATGAGAAAAATCCTAGAATTGGAGAAGACATCCTTGGAACTTAGTAAACCACTTGATTCCATTGGAGGGAACAAAATTATTCAATTGAAGAATAATTACATTCATAAGGATCTAATGCTCTTGGAGAAGATTGTCCACAACAAGAACGTGCATATCAAGCCATCTATGTAGATACATATGATATAAATGCAAGAATTCAATCTATGAACTCTGTAAGATCAAAATATAATCAATATGTCCCAGTCTTTCTGATCAAAAGAAAAAGAGAATTATATTGAATTGATATAGGATCAATACATTGATATTTTCACATGGTGACATATGATACATAGATTATTCAACACAAAATTCCTTTGATAGATGATATACAAACCTTCACTAACAATCCTCTTCTGACACCTTTGATAGAGAGAGAAGTCAAGAAAATGGTTGATGCTAAGATCATAATCCTTTTGCACTATTCTTCTTGGGTAACAAACCTAGTGCCCACCAGAAAGAAACAAAAACGGGGAGATAAGACTATGTGTGGAATTTATAAATTTAAATAGGGATTCTCTAAAAGGTAATGACTTCTTGCCTATTACCGCCTAAATTAGCACCCTTATGAAAGTCCCAAACACAATGCTATGGGGGTAATCACACTTGGGAAATGCACCATTGTCACATTAGTATGCTTTCCCCTTCGCTTTATGCCAACTCCCTAAATCTAAGGAGGGCATATCAATCTATTTGAAGTAAAATTGTCCATTAAGTCGTTATCCTGTGACATATGATTCACTTCAACAAACACCTCAATATATGATTATATGGTCCAATGCCCAATAAGTGATATGATGCCTCAAGGAATATCCAATAAGAAATAAGGGCATAAACCACCCCAATATAAATAGGGTTAGGAGCTAATTATTATGTGCTATGTCTAGGATAAATAGATAAGTCACAATAATAAATACAAACCAACATTGATAAATTACAAGCTTAATTTATATGTAATCATGAACTTAGCATAAACTTGTAAGAAAGGATGGTGAATCCCCTTAGGGTTTCACTAAGAGAATCTCCCAATGAAAGATAAACACAATTTAACAATTAGGAGATTATTTTTACAACTAGATATGTTAAATAATCTTAAAAAACAATATAGAAATGAAGTATAGACTAGGAGAGGGTTAGAATACACCTTTAGAGCACCAAACCCTAGCCTTTAGGGTTTCACCAAATCTGATTTTTAATGCTACAAATTAATTTCCAGATTTGAAGAACACCTTAAATCAACCCACAAGATGTTATAACAATCCTTAAAACACAATGAGGGAGGGATAATTTTTCCTTCTTGGGGTTAAAGATTAACAATGAGGCATAAAACCTTATTCAAGATGTCTAGAAAGCGAGACGAAACATTAACCTTTCTCTAGACAATGGATAAATATTTTTGTTTGATTTTTGTTTTGATATTTTTTTGGATTTTTATCTTTTATAAAACAAGAAAGAAAATAAATTTTGGATTTTAGGGTTTTTTGTGGTTTGTTGTTGGGAGTAGACCTATTGCCTTATCTCCACTTAGGGATTATGGGGTCAATAAGTATGCCCCTCCAAGATTTGGTTATTCCAAGCTTATGGATTAGAATGGGAGACTAGAGCCTTAGGGCAAAATAGTCTCTTGTCTAATCAAGATAAGACATGAAAACCAAGGCCCTACAAGAAATATTTCTTTGAGATAAATCCTTCACCAACGAGATCAATTATGGATTGGAGATCAAGTATGATAATAAGAGACGTGTTGCAACAAAGACATGTTGCTGCAACAAGATGTAAGTTGCAGCGTGAGGATGGTTGAGTTGCAGCAGAAGGTGAGTTTCAACAGAAGGTGAGTTGCAGCGAGTTGCAACAGAATATGAGTTACAACGGAAGGCGAGTTGCAACAAGTGAATATGCAACAGACTGGTTAGTACCCACTGATGATTATGTAGCATCTATTTGCTAGTGCTACATGGAACAAAGTGAGTATGAGATAACAGAGTTACAACCCTAGGGGTTGTGGCATGATCAGATCGAAAAGAAGGAAAATGTAACAATGAGTTGCAACATTATGGTAGCCGTGATTCCTATTACGCATACATGAAGAAATGTTCCGCTGCGAATGTACTCTGATGGCAAGGGTTGAATGCTCACTGCATCACCACCCCAATATAAATAGGGTTAGGATATAATTATTATGAGCTAAGCATGAGATAAATAGATAAGTTACAATAGTAAATACAAACTAGCACTGATAAATTACAAGCTTAGTTTATATGTAATCATGAACTTAGCATAAACTTGTAAGAAAGGATGGTGAATGCCCTTAGGATTTCACCAAGAGAATCTCCCAATAAATTATAAGCACAATTTAGCAACTAGGATATTAGTTTTACAACTATATATGTTAAATAATCTTGAAAAACGATATAGAAATGAAGTATAGACTAGGATAGGGTTAGAATACACCATTAGAGAAACAAACCCTAGCCTTTAGGGTTTCATGAAATCTGATTTTTAATGCTACAAATTAATTTCCAGATTTGAAGAACACCTTAAATTAGCCCATAAGATGTTAGAACAATCCTTAAAGCACAATGAGGGAAGGTTGATTTTTCCTTCTCGGGGTTAAAGATTAACAATGAGGTATAAACCCTTATTCAAGATGTCTCAAAGAAATATGAAACATTAACCTTTCTCTAGGCAATGGATAAATATTTTTGTTTGATTTTTCTTTTGATATTTTTTTGGATTTTTATCATTTATAAAACAAGAAAGAAAATAAATTTTGGATTTTAGGGTTTTTTGTTGCTGGTTGTTCGGAGTAAACCTAGTTCCTTATCATCACTTAGGGATTATGGGGTCAAGAAGTATGCCCCTCCAATATTTGGTTATTCCAATATTATGGATTAGAATGAGAGACTAGAGCCTTAGGGAAAAATAGTCTCTTGTCTAATCAAGATAAGACATGAAAACCAAGGCCCTACAAGAAGGGTTTCCTTGAGAGAAATCCTTCACCAACGAGATCAATTATGGGTTGGACAAAATACTTAAAACCCTTGCCAAGGAACCAAAAGTAAATGAAGATAATAGATTGATCACTTACCAAGCCCACAAAGGAGAATGGAAGAGATAGAAACCGTAAAGTCCTCCCTCTAAGTGATAAATTTACCCTTCAATGGATCGATCTTGCTAGCAATGTAGAAGTCTTGAACATTCACAATAATATGTTTGATGAACCAAGAAAAATAACCAATAAAGAGAGAGACAAAAAAATGACACCAAAACTCCAAGAAAGATCTTCTATTAATGGCTTGTAAAAATGATCTCCAACAATTCACAATGATTTGGAATGAGAGGAGAGCTTCTATTTATAGATGAGGTTTCTACATCCTTCTCATTCTTTGTTAATTATTTTCCCTAAAATTAGCCTAGGATACTAACACATAAGGTTTGTCATCCACATAAAGAATGTAATGTCCCTTTCCAAATAGGAGCTCCAGAGAGGAGGCTTAATGGTCTAAACAACCCCGTTAGACTATAGCCAGGGCCAGAAAGGGGTAAAAAAGGTTACTAGAGGTCATCCCAGTGAAAGGTGTTATAATCGAAAAGTTACATTGAGCTAAAAGTGGCTAAAAGCGCTTTTAAGCCAACTTGAGATAAAAATAGAACATATGAGATAAAATTAGAAGTCAATAACGAATTAGGGTTTCGGGCATCTATAAGAGAAGGTACAATGACCTAATTCATCATTATGCAAATTTTGACTTGTCAGTGAGGAGAAAGGTGCATCTCAGGAGATGTAGCTTAGTGGATTCGAGGAGGAATACACAAGTGGCTGATTTCGATGTTGGGGTACACACCCTACTCACTGGGGAGATCACATAGGTCTTTCATCAGTCTTCATCAACAACTCTACAGGGTTCAGCAGTAGGGGCGCACTTGTTTAGGGAGAGGGCGCAACTTCTGAGGAGGTTTAGTGGATCGACTTGTCCCATTCAGGGAGACTTCAAATATTTCCCTCCGACCCATTTGAGAGGCAGGCCATACACATCTTTTTCTTGGTTTCTCGTCATATTTCGATGGGGGAATTATTAGGGACACATTTTCCAGAAATTGGGAGTGCGACACTTGGAGAGGACACATTTTGGGTTCCCGAGCGATCATTAGATAAGATCCAAGGAAACCCTTCCGACCCATTTAACAAGAGGTAAGGGTGAACAGTTTGAGGCACATCTCTGCAGATTTCGACGGTGGGATCACTAGGGCGCATTTTTCTAGCACTAGAGGATCACATTCCCCTAGGGGGATCCATCCGGGTCTAGACACACCAACAGAGGGGCAAGTTAGTCACCAGGACCGAGAGAGACAACATGGCACATTGTTTGGGATAGTTTCCAGTCTGATCCGTGAGATCTAGCCACCAGGTAAAACTTTCCAAACTTGCAGTAGTTACCGTGTGAGCTGCCATAGCTTGCAGATCATCCATTGATCCCACAGTGTCATCTATCATCAAGTATTACCATTATAGTTTGCTTATTGTATTACTACTAAGATCCTTTTTTCATTGATCTAGTCGAGTGATTTATTTTATTGTCAGCCGCATTTGACATTGTACTCCAGAGATATCACAATATATGATTTATAGTCTTTTGTCTCGCTTACCATCTGTATACTCAATATCTATGCTGTAAAAAATTAATCATACACACACATTACCAGAGTTTCCCAGACTAGCCAAGTCAGGAACATTACAGTGGTATCGGAGCTTTAGTCCTGCTAGCCTATGACTAAAGACAGTGAGAGGAGAAAAGGACCCAGGGGGCCGTGAGAACATAGGTGACAAATATTTCACTTACAACAGATGTAAGGAGGGAAGACCTAGACTTTATTTCTGCCCTTTTCCTCCTAGCTCAAAGCAATATGAAGAGGCACGAAGGGAAGCATAGAGAAGGGCATAGCATGAGGATGAGAATGAGGCAGAGAGGATGTTAGGAGACATATATGTGATACCAGAGTGCAATGGTAAGGCCCCCATGTACCTAGAGGAAACCTTCATGCAGGTACTCGACAATATGGTAGTCAATCAGCAGGCCATGCCTCAATCCTTGGCGTAGATGGCTGATAGATTGGCTATAGTGGGCACCCCTAGCACACAAGCCCCACTTGCAACACAGGGGAACTCAGGGGTAGGCAGTAGACCCCATTATCCTACTCGCACATACACCTATTTAAGTAGGATTCCCAGGCCATTGTTTCCCATTTTCCAGAGGGCACCCCCAACAACAACACAACAACCGATAGCACAATGGCTGCCCACTCAGGCGGAGGACATTGCAGAGTATAGGAGGGAGTATGCATCATTGGGCCATGACTTCCATCAGGACATGACCCTAGTCGAGTATTGTGGAATCAAACTTAGGAACCACCCCATAGATCCACAGAGAGGAGGAAAACCACAACAACATGGGCATAACATTGATTTCATATGGAAATTTGCTAAAATCACCATACCTTCTTTTGACAGATCGTCCAAATGCAATGCTAAATCTTGGGTACAAAATCTAGACACATACTACAAGATCAACTAGATGACCGTGACAAAGGCCATCAGTTTCGATACCCTACACTTGGAGGGTGAGGCACATGAGTTATGGCATCATGGATCAGTGACATTGGGACACAATCACATCACCTCCTATAGGGAGTTCACAGAGAGGCTCATGGACATTTTTGATAGGAGGGACCCCGAGATCCACTTCAAGGATCTAGCCCAATTGAGACAAACTGGAACAACATAGGCATTCATCACGGAGTTTCAGTGGGTAGTAGTGGCAGTGAAAGATATATCAGATCCCAGGATGATCATTCTATTCACAGAAGGACTCATAGATCCCTTGAGAGGATGGGTGAAGGCATACAAGCCTCACACCTTGCAGTATGCTATCTTACGCACTCGATATTTGGTAGGCTCAGTGCCAAAGAATAAACCCTTTTCCAAACGCTTCGTATGAAAGAAGGACCAAGACAAGAAGCCATTCTAGAAAGAATGGAAGGGAAATGATAAGTTGGATGATGAGATGAGGTGATAGCTTATGATGAAGAATATTTGCTTCAGCTGCAGAGACCCTTGGGTCTCAGGCCACATGTGCATAGGAAAGGGAGAGATTCATTATATTGAGGTGGAAACAAACAATGTGGACAGTGAGGAGGAGGAGCATGATAGTGGATCCACTATCTCAGAGGAGGAGTCAACACATGCATAGGAGCAACCTCTTCGTAGACCACCGACACTGGCAGGGACCCACCCACTGGTAGTTCCAAAGCCTCCCGAGTAGGCTAACAGACGGAAACCAACAAAGGGATGAGTCATGGCGACCCTTTATGGAATTCCCAGGTATGATACCCTCTGGATCAGAGGGACTATTCAGGGACATCTAAAAATTGATAGATGGTGGGGACACCCACAAATTCATTGATGCTTCATTGGTATCAAGACAAACACTTCAGACAGAGGAGTTTGAGGGGTTTGATGTTGCATTAGAATATGGCCATACAGTGGAGTGTCTAGACAGAGTTTCGAACTTGGATATAAAGTTAGGTAACTACACAGTGAGAGACACATTTTATGTGGTTGACCTATATGACACAGATGTGGTATTGGGAGTCCAGTGGATGATCACCTTGGGAAAAATCACCACCAATTACCAAACCTTGGAGATGGGGTTCAAAGACAATGACGAAAGAGGGTTGTTCTGGGAGGCATGTCAACAGGACCACCCAATACAGTTTCGACCAAGAGGATGGAGAGGATATTCAGAAATGGGGAGGTAACATATGTTGTAGAGTGCTTGATCACTACGCAGAAGGATTCAGAGGGTCGACAACAATATCATACAAAGATCAAGAACTTGTTGGGAAGACATCAATTGGTTTTTGGGGTGATTCCACCAGGGATACCACCTTCCAGAAGGTTTAATCACACAATTGAGTTGGAGGAGGGGGAAAAACCTATGATCACACCACCCTATTATCTTCCTAGGAGGTTCAAGGATGAGATATAGAAAGCAATTAAGGAATTGCTAGCGATGGGACACATCAGACCTAGCAACAACCCATTCGCTTCTTCAATTGTCATAGTTTTGAAGAAGGATGGTACCATGAGGATGTGCATTGATTACCGAGCCTTGAACAAGAAAACCATCAAGAATCGATATCCTATCCCTCGCATTGACGAGTTGATGGATGAATTGCATGGGGCAATTTTCTTTTTGAAGATTGATCTACGCTCTGGGTATCATCAGATCAACATCCGAGAGTAGGACATAGAGAAGACGAAATTTCAGTGTCACTTTGGACATTTCGAGTTTCTGGTTATGCCATTTGGGCTAACCAATGCGCCAACTACATTTCAGTCTTGCATGAACCATGTATTCAGGGATTAGTTGAGGAAATCAGTCTTGGTTTTCTTCGACGACATTTTGGTCTACATCAAGACATGGTAGAAGCATATGAGGCACTTGGATGAGGTATTGAGCATCATGGAGGCACAATCACTATACGCTAAAGAGTCCAAGTGTGAGTTCGGTATGAAAAATATACTTTACTTGGGTCACATCATCAATGCACATGGGGTACAGGTACATCAGGAGAAGATCAGGACCGTTTCGGATTGGCCAACTCCTAGGAATATGACATAGTTGAGGAGCTTCTTCGGGTTATGCAACTATTACAGATGGTTTGTGAGGGTTTTTTCTTAGCTGGGAGCACCATTGACGAATCTCACCAAGCATGGGGCTTTAATCTGGACCAATGAGTCACATAATTCCTTTGATCACATGAAGAAAGTCATGGGCACATGCCCAGTGTTAGCATTACCAGACTTCACTCTACCATTTGTATTAGAGTGTGATGCATCCAGTGAGAGAATCTGGGTAGTTTTGATGCAGGGAGGACACCCCATTGTATTTGAGAGTAGGAATCTCAGTCATCCCAAGAGGTTGTACTCCATCTATGACAAGGAGATGCTGGAAATCATGCATGCCTTGACCAAATTCAGACAATATTTGGTGGACAACAATTTCGTGGTCAAAATAGATCACAACAACTTGAAGTATTTATTTGAGCAGAAGGACCTCAGTTAGAACCAATAGAAATGGGTGATGTAGGTACATGAATTCAACTTCGACATAGAGTATGTCAAGGGGAAGAAGAACATTGTGGCCGATGCGTTATCTAGGAGACCTGCGACATGTTTTTTGATGGAGATTTCAACGGATTGGAAATCCCACTTGTTAGTGGAATATTCCAAGAACGATTTCACTTGCGAGATTATGGATGGATGGATTCAGGATGAAAGGTACATGGTCATTGATGATGTCATATTCTACAAGGATAGAGTCTACTTGGTACTATATTCAGGGTTCAAGAAGAAGATCCTCGCAACAGTTCATGATTCACCACTAGCAGGCCATCAAGGGTTTTTCAAAACCTACAGGAAGATCAAAGAGAGGTTCTCATGGAAGGGCCTCAAACATGATGTTATGAGATACATTAATCAGTTTGTGACTTTCTAGAAGAACAAGTTAGAGCATATGCTTCCAGCACGGCTACTTCAACCACTTCCCATTCCAGAGCAGAAATGGGAGAGCATCTCGATGGACTTCATCACAGGCCTACCCAAGGTCTAGGGTAAGGACTGCATCTATGTAGTGGTTGACATATTGACCAAGTTTGCTCACTTCTATGCCATACCGATATAGAATATCACAATTAAGGTAGCTGAGTTATTCTTCAGAGAGGTCTCCAGACTTCATGGGTTTCCGAGGAACATCATCAGTGACAAGGACAATTGGTTTATTAGGACATTCTGGAGGGAATTGTTTAGATCGGTGGGGACCGAGTTGACACCCAACACCAACTATCACCCTCATAAATATGGGTAGACAGAGATCATCAACAAGTGGTTTGAAGGGTATTTGAGGAACTATGTGGGTGGACAACAAAGAACATGGGTTAGGTGGTTGCATTTAGGAGAGTGTTGTTACAACACCACTTTCCACATGTCCATTGGTATGACACCCTTCCGAGCATTATACGGGTATGATGCTCCCACTTTGATAGACTTGGTTTTTGGGGAGAGAAGAGCTCCCAAGGCCATGTAATGGATCACAACGAGTCAGGAGATTCTAAAATTGCTAAAAGATAACCTGCAGACAACACTGAATCGACAGAAGGTGAGTGCGGACAGGAACATGATAGAGCGCATATTTGAGGTTGGGGATTTGGTTTTCTTGAGACTCCAACCTTACTGACAGTCATCTATGAAGAAGAGTGGGGCCAAGAAGCTCAAGCCCAAATTTTATGGACCTTATAGGATCATGCACTGGGTAGGCAAGGTTTCCTATGAGCTAGAGTTTCCAAAGGGGAGCAAGATTCATAACATGTTCCATGTATCTTGCCTCAAGAAGGTAGTGGGATAGTTCATTATCACATCAAAGGAGCTTCCCCCATTGGACGAGGAGGGACATTTGGAGTTGGTTTCAGAGGAGGTATTGGAGTTTTGAGAGTGGAAACTGAGGAGCAGGGTCATCAGAGAGTGTCTGATCAGATGGAAAGGGCTTCTCGTAGAGGATGCTACTTGGGAGAGTGAGCATGTGTTGCAACACCCTGGATTGGCATTGCTTGAGGACAAGCAATTTCGGGAAGGGAGGACTGTAATGTCCCTTTCCAAATAGGTGCTCCAGAGAGGAGGCTTAATGGTCTAACCTACCCCGTTAGACTATAGCTAGGGCTAGAAAGGGGTAAACAAGGTTACTAGAGGTCATCCCAATCAAAGGTGTTATAATCAGAATGTGTCATTGAGCTAAAAGTGGCTAAAAGCGCTTTTAATCCAACTTGAGCTAAAAATAGAACATATGAGATAAAATTAGAAGTCAACAACAAATTAGGGTTTCAGGCAGCGATAAGAGAAGGTACAACGACCTAATTCATCATTATGCAGATTTTGACTTGTCATTGAGGAGAAAGGCACATCTAAGGAGAGGTAGCTTAGTGGATTCCAGGAGGAATACACCAGTGGATGATTTCATTGTTGAGAGACATACCCTAGTCACTGGGGAGATCACATAGGTCTTCCATCAGTGTTCAACAACAACTCTACAGGGTTCAGCAGCATGGGCACACTTGTTCAGGGAGAGGGCACAACTTTTGAGGAGGTTTAGTGGATCAAATTGTCCCATTCATGGAGAGTTTAGAGAATTCCCTCTGACCCATTTGAGAGGCAGGCCATACACATATTTTTCCTGGTTTCTTGTCAGATTCCGATGAGGGAGTCATCATCGACGCATTTTTTGGACATTGGGAGTGTGACACTTGGGGAGGACACATTCGAGGTTCCCGAGTGATCATCAGATCAAATACATGGAAACTCTTCCGACCCATTTCACAGTAGGCCAGGGAGAACAGTTTGAGACACATATTAACTGATTCCGACGGTGGAATCACTAAGGCAAAATTTTCCATCACTAGAGGGATGCATTCCCCAAGGGGGATCCATCCGGGTCCAGACACACCAATAGAGGGGTTGGCCAATCACCAGGACTGAGAAGGAAATCAAGGCACATTGTTTGGGATAGTTTCCAGACTGATCCGAGAGATCTAGCATACAAGGAAAACTTGTCGGACTTGCAGCAGTTATCGCGTGAGCTGCCATAGCTTGCAGATCATCCATTGATCCTGTATTGTCATCTATCATTGGGTATTATGATTCTAGTTTTCTTATTGTATTCTAGCTAAGATCCTTTTTTCATTGATCTAGCTGAGTGATTTATTTTATTGTTAGCCGCATTCGACATTGTACTCCAAAGATATCATAATATACGATTTATAGTCTTTTGTCTCATTTACCATCTATATACTCAATATATATGCTATAAAAAATTAATCATACACACACATTAACAGAGTTTCCCATACTAGCCAAGTCAGGAACATTACAAAGAAGGAGACTAAGTCAATACATTCTCAAACGATGCCACATGTACATAAAATCATCATGAGAGAGGTAAATCCCCCCCAAAATGGGGTTGTTTTTCTCCCATATCCCAACGTTCCAAGGGAAGAGTGATTTGGAGGCCTCAAAACATGGTGGACTAGCCTCCCAAGCAAGAAAATCTCCAACGTTTCTCTCCTCCAAGTGGAACGACCTCATGAAAATGTGGAGAAGGACATCAAAAGTAGACAACCTCCTCATAACGTGCTTAAGGAATGCTCAAAAGGAATCTCCAAGTGATGACCAAGCCCTCAAGTTAAAAAAAGATTATCCACAAGGCAAGGAAGATGCATCTGCAAGGTCAGATCATCACCCAAACACCCACATGACTATCATAAACCCCACACGTGTGTGTAACCCCTCAAATTGGGTGAAAAACACCTCGAAAATTGGTGAAAGAAGATGATCGTTCTAGGATTTCCATTGTGGCATGTGTAGAGGATGTCCATGTGTGAAAACGTAGCCCAAATGTGCCTCCAAGGATGTGACCAATACCTTGAGAACTGTGACACTACCTTGGGAGATGTGAAACTGGGTGAACATATATAGAATCATATCTAATACTAGATGGCCAAAGTGTGATGAATACATAAGAGAGGGATCCATGCTTAGGAATAGAATAAGTGTGCTATACATACGTGTGATAACATTTACAAATATAAACACTTTTACATCATATACAAAAGGGTAAGGAGACTATGCAACTCCCCTAGATCATGTGTTTTGGTAGATCCACCCCAAGATGGTTGCATACCTAACCCAAGTCGTAAATGATCGACATGATGAAGAGTTACCAACATCAAGGGGTAGTCGGTTGTAGCCATAAAAGTAAAGCTTATATTGAGATGGGGACTAAAAGGATAGGCCATGCCTGACCACATGGGGTCTATAGATACCACATAAGTCTCCTATCAATACATAGAACATCCAAGCATGGTCCAATCCAATACATGAGTGCAAATACAACCACACTTTTGGTTCATCATGGTACAATAAGGCACATAATCTGCTCATATGATGGTCCACATCCCGTGAAAAAGTATCGGGTACACTGAGGTGAATGTGAAGTGTAACAACTGGCTCCAACTCAAGGACATGTGCTCATCTAGAGAGGGCATGAAAACTCTAGAATCTAGGAAACCTGTAGACCTGAAGCATTCTCAACCAATGGATATTAAATATTGGGGAGGGTGTAGGCACATGTTCCTTTCCCCCTTCCCTAAAAGAGAAATAAATCGATGCATAATTGAAATATATCCAAGCACATGTTAGTAGCACCACATCTTAGAGAAAAATACACACATGTAAGCAACATTTAAATTTTTATTCTAAAACAAAAAGAAAATGCAGAAATCAATAAAATGAAATCACACAAGTAAGAAAGGGTAAAAAACTTACTATATTACAAGGATGCCCCTAAGGCATCAGATATTACCTTGATATAATTTTTTCAGAACTTTCCCATTTATAGACAAAGGCAACTTCTCACCATCCATATGGCTTTGATAGAAAGAATTGTTACCTGTAACATCTTCAATTTTGTAAGGACTCTACCAAAGACTTTCAAACTTACTGTGTTTACCTACCTTTTCGATTCTTTTGTTCCCATGGAATCCCACTCGACACTTCAAGGTCCCCTCATTTCAAGGATGGTACTCAAGGTAAATCAAATTCTTCAGGGCCCAAGACCTAAAAAGGCACAAAAACATGGTTTATCACCCTTCAACCATAATACTAAAAAACTTAGAATATGTTAAAGAGATTGCAGAAGTGCCATCTTTGAACTCCTCCTAGATTAAGGTACCTTAGATACTTATTGCACTTTTTTTGACAATGCATCTACTTCCTCATTCAATACTGAAAAAACTTGAGTAAAAGATATAGCCTTTACTACTTCTTTCAACTAATCACCAATGGACCTATAGTGATATTGAATAACTAGATTATGCTTTTTATCCAATTTATAACTAAATTAGAATCACAAAAATCTGAATATGATTTGTATATATATATTTTCTAATAAGAGGAATGCTAAGGCCACAAATTCAAAAAAATTATTGTTCCTTCCTCTATTCCAAGTTTAAATTTTACACTGTGGACATTTGATAAATATAAGCTTCCGCTTGCACTATGTTGTAGCTCTTATGTAAATATGGTAATTCTTTAAATGAAATTGAGATAATTTTGTTAAATCTTTGAAATTTCGTGAAGCAAAAGATAAATTATACAAAAAGGGGGAAAAAAAGTCATAAAATGGTTTTGGAAGCAATTATATGATGCCAAGTGCATACAATTTTTCAAATTAAACAAGTGTTGCATGGTAGCATAGTCCCTGCCAGGTTGGAATGGGAATAAATGCACTGCTGCGGCGGGACCGAGTACATGCACGTGGGAAGAAGGTTGAAGTACATGTGGTATCCATGCAGAGGATGACTTTGTGGCAGCGTTCCATTGGCAAGCCACAAGACATTTGGCTTGTAGATGACCCCCCAGGTTAATATGCGAGCGAGGCAGTTTTTTCCTGGGGTGTTTCCTGGGGTGTGTATAGTTCAAACATGGTACTTAGAAAACTTCTGTCTAAATGATTTGCAATAAAGGTTCTTGGGAAAAAGGACCAGGAAGCATATACATTAAACATTCAAATACAATAGAATATTAAACAAAGGTTCCTGGATACAAAAAATTTAGCATTTGTAATCTGTTCCATATTTTTGAAGCATACACATTAAACATTCAAATGCAATATACTATTAATAATGTCTTGCAACAAAGGTTCCTTGTTTCTTTGAAATTTATCAAAAATTAATAATGTCTGTTACATATTTCTGGAATATGTTCCATATTTATGAAGCATACACATTAAACATTCAAATACAATAAAATACTAATAATGAAATTTTTTTTAGCATTCCCGAATTAGTTTTCTTTGAAATTTATCAAAACTACATATTTCTGGAATCTGTTCCATATTTCTGGAAATTTAAATGTGTTTGTCATATAGACTGGGATTGGGGCTCCCACGGACCATAAAAAATAAATAAGTACAAGAATTAGGACTGTAGAAAGAAGAAGTGCGCGACAGTAGAGAGGAAGACCTAAAAACAAGAAATTGGAAGTTATGAGTGTTTGGTTAGAGATTTATATTTAAAGAGGTAGAATAACTGGATTGATAAAGAAAACAAGATGACATCAGTATAGAATTACTATGAAGACGATGCATTTTTTATGCTGTCGTCGACGATCGCTGGAATTGTGCCAACCGGTTGTTGCCCTTCCTCTACGAGGTTGTTGATTCTCCATTGGAACCATTATTCAATGTAGCTTCTCATGGGGGCCACATTGATTTCATCCTGGATTTCTATGTCAAAAATCTCGTTTTCTAATTTCCTTAGATCCATATAAATACTATGCAGAATTTATTCAATTTCTTCATTGTGTGCCAAATAGTCCAATAGCCATCTCTCGAGCTCATCTACACAATATTCAAGGATGTCGTAAATTTTTTCAAAAGACAACCCCTTTAAAATATCAAGTTGTTCATCGAAGGCTTCTTTGGTCATTGACAAGGGTTTGAGAATTAATTTTGGGTCTTGAACCTCGTCGGTACTTCTGGCTAAGTCTATTTGGATTAGGTTTCTGAATAATTCTTCTTTTTCTGATATGGCTTGTTTACATGATTCGACAATAAGCTCCAGGTTCTTAACTTTCTTTTGCTAGCATGATTTTAATTGTTTGGTCCGCTTTGGGGAGGGGAGCTTCTCTTGTCTTCTTTTCAGATCTGAGCTATTGATGGCATGGTTGGAAAAAGGGGTCAACACCTGTTCACAGAAACGTTGATCATTTTTTAAATTCGCCTGCAAATGTTGATGCAAATCATTTTCCCTCTTTCGAAAGGAAGCTATATTTTGTGATGTTTCCCAGGATTCAATAACTAGCTCCATTCTTTTCTTGATGTTATTATCTACAAGGGCTCTACACGATGTGAGGAGGCTGGAGGATAATTTTAACTTGGCTACAGGGGTAGCATGCACGATTTTTGCTAAAGGACTAGCAAACTCTAGGGTATCAATGAAAGCCTCCTCAAATTCCTTGACACGGTCTTTCAGTTTGGCATTCTCTGCTTCAATTCCTCCAATGGAATCATCAAGAGCATCACCAGTTACGCAGTGAAATAGGGAGATTTGGGACGGTTGCATTTTCCTAAAGTTAATCTCTGTACGAGATTTTCCTTTCCTATTTGTTACATCTCTCTTTTCAATGACCATATTTTTAGATTGGCTGTCAAAAACAATGCTTTGGAATACGAAGGATTCATCTTCGTCAAAATTTTCAGTCTCAGCTATTTCCATTGCGGACAAACCAACGTTGTGCATGTGCTCAGTTTCAATTTCAATTTGCATCTATTCACTTTCAATTTCGGGTTCGTCTGCCTGCCCTGCAACGTTTTTTCTCTTCTTTGTCAGGGGAATTTTGTGAGAAATATCAATTTTTGTGCAGGAGGGTTTTTATCTCCTCCTCCATTTGAAGATTTCTGGGTTGATTTCTTACTGGGGTGGGCCGTTGAAGAGATGTTCCGTGATGTCATGCTCTTGGGAGTGCTGGCGGGGGACTGGACACTCTTCTCACCAGATACTTTTCCCTGTTGTTTGTATAATTCAGTCACGCTTTGCAATGTGTCTACCTCGCAATCTCCAGAAGCAGGATTGTTGTTGTCACTATCCCTGTCTTTGGTCAGGCATCTATGGATAAAAGAGCTGCTAAAGCCAACTGCTAGTAAATGTTCTTGAAAAATCCCATTAGGGTCGAACCCTTTTAGCCTTTCAACATATTCTAGGTTCAAGTTCTTGAAATGGCCTGCAAATTCGTCAATCTTGTTGACGTTTTTTCACATGAAGTCCCTGACTTTCTAGGGAAGAGGAATGAACCACTTTTTTTTTTCTTTTCATGGAAAAAATGCAACCAGTGGTTGTATTGCCTTGCTATTTCTGTAACAAACATATTGTCCGTGATGTGGCATGGAAGGAAAGCAAGATTTTCCTTGGAGCCAAAGACCATTAGTACACTATGATTTTCCTTTTGTTCAAGTGTCCCCTTCCTGTTCAAAAACTTGGTTTCCTGGCCAGACATCCTGGGAGAATCCTTCCCTAACAATAAATCTTTGAAAATTGAGACAAAGTCATTAAAAAATTCATAAAAGCAATGGGAGGCCTTGTGCCTCCACAGTGCCTAGTACCAAATTGTTACTGGGTCGAATACACAATTTATTTTCTTGGAAAGAGTCTGTTTTAGAAACAAACAACAATGCACTATTGCGAAAATCAAGTAGGATGACATATAAAATTTATTCGATTCTTTGAATTGTGACAAATGGGAACATATTTCAATGGAAATTAGCTTCCCCCAATTGAAAATGAATTTTTCCTTGACTGTGAAGTACAAAATATAAATAACTATACGGGAAATGCTTCCCGTGGATGCCTATCCTGTTATTCTTGTAAACAACTAAGCAATTTCCTGGAATGGATTTCTAAAGGAACTTTCCTGCAACCTTGTGATATCTTCAGGAACTGCTTTCGGGTCTTTGAGGAAATCGGCTAAGATGTCCAAACCATTATCATGTTTTTCTAGAAAATGCTTGCAGTCTTGTCCTCTGAAGGTCAATGTTGGCTCCGACAATTTTAACATATTGCGGAAGACCCGAGGTGACAAAGAAACAGGAGAATGGTCGCGTAGTGGAATAATTCTTTGTCTTGAAATATGTTTTTTGGTGCACCAAGAGACCACCTTCTTACAATCAAAAACCTCAGGGATGCAGCCTGCACGAGCGATTCCAGAGGTCCAAATCACTTCGTTCTGGGAAGAATGAGATGAATAGTAAAAGTACGCCTTGGACCACTGGAAGTTCTGGTCTCGGCATCTGAAGATATTCACTGTATCTCCACAACACTGCTGTCGACTTACTGCCATAAGTTTACAAGAACGTTTGTTTGCTCTAGACGATGATTGAAATGAAGAGTTGGAAGGGATAATATAACGTTGCGCAAATCTTGGTCCAATGTGTGTGAATGGGGGATCTCCTCAAGACTTTCGCTCATTAATGACAATTTCGACGGTTGTTGCATGATGCGTTGTTAACATTAAAGACTAGTAATTGCACACATAGAAGTGCGAACATGGCGGATACGACAATGAGCGATTAAGCATTGGATATTTCTTGAATGGGCCAACGCGATGACTCGTGTTTGAGATGAACAATCGAAAGGGACAATATAACTCTCCGCAGGTCTTGGTTTAATGCGTATTAATGGGAGATCACCTCGAGCGTTTCGCTCATTAATGACAATGTTGACAATTCCTGCATGGTGAGTTGTTAGCATGAAAGGTTTCTAATTGCATATTAAGAAAGAAGTATGGAGGTCATGGGAACGGGAAAGAACAGTTAAGGAGTGTATAATTATCAAAAGTGGTCGGGTGAGCTTCAAAATAGGGCTACAAGGTACAACTGTTGGAGGTGAGGGCGTGAGGGTCAAATTGTATGTCTCAGAACTTTTTGAGTGCAATACGCATAACACCAAAGAGGGTATGATAGGACAGTCCAGAGGGAAATTTGTATATCGCAAAAGTCCAGGTAATGTTTGCAGGACATGGAATAATGGAGGTGCAAATGTAAGCTAGCCGATCCGAGAACCCGCATTTGAAAAAGTGGCTTAAGTATGGACTAGAGAAATGACTGGGTGGATTCATTTTCGCTAATATATTGAAACTTGTAATATATATCCCATTGCATGGCAAGATATTTTCTGCATGTCTATGGGCATAAAAGGCAAAATAAGAGAAGATCAATTAATTTAAATTCGACGAGTTGAGATTTAATTAAATTTCACTGTCTCGTCTACGCTTTTGATTTTTAATGGTTGTCAGTACGGTTGTTGCATGATGAATTATTAGCAGTAAACCTTGGTCGGGCATAGTAAAAAGTGCCTAAGAATTGGATATTTCATGAACCCGCCAACCCAAGGAACCGCGAAAGAGATTCCATGAAATGGTAAAGTATGGAAAGCCATTAGACGAGCTTCACAATTAGGGTGACAATGGTTACCTAGGAGACGTGACTTCCCAAAGGTCAAATTGTATGTCTTGGGACTTGAATGAAAAATGTGTACCACAAAAGAGAGGATGGTCATTAATGACATGTTTAAGGTTCATGCACAATGAAGTGCTAGCATTAAATCTTACCAATTGCATTCCCAAAGAGAAGTAGGAAGCTGGTGGGGACACAAAACAACAAGTAAGGAATGGCTAATTATTGAAAGCGGTTGGTGACGCTTCAAAATAGGGCTATAAGATACATCCAGCAGAGGTGAGGGCCCAAGAGTCAAATTTTATCTCTCGTTCATGATGATGCATTCCTTGGGAGAAACTATATATCGCGGAAATCCGGGTACTACTTGCTAGTCATGGAACATTGGAAACACAATCCTGAGCCCCCAGTTTGGGAACCCGCAATCGGAAAAATGTCTAAGTATGAAATAGGGAAACAGAAGGGTGAAATCGATACACAGTAAATGTACAATGTCATGGAAATACATCCAACTTGGGGCTAAGTATTGAAAGGAATGATGGACGACTGGGCTCGTGACGGGGCATTCCAGCGGGCAAATTGTATATCATGGAACTCCAGGTGTTACCCATGATTTTGGTCATCATGATGGTGTATTGATGATGGTGTACTCAGGCTCCTCATAAGAACTTTCTCCTGAGAAAAGTGACATTCATATCTTCCCAGAAAACTTACTTTTGAAGAGAGTTCGTAGGTTGCTAGTATACCAAGGTGCGAGAATGACTCATTCTCACAGGCTGCCTTAAGATAGGGTGCGAACTTCTCGCACTGTGCTACATAGCTAGGGTGCAAACCTTCTCTAAAGATTGGAAAAAGATGAATTCTCGATGGTTCTAGAAGGGAATCTTCTAGAAGAATGGGTTGGCATTCGAATGGTTATCCTTGTGCTGGATTCCCTGATATTGTAGGATCATTCTTATCTAAGTAACCATCTCATTCTCTCCTATATATTGATGGAATTCTCATGGAAAAGGTTAAGCAAGATTCATTGGAGAATTGGTGAAAGAATTGTGTGAAGAACTTAGCTTGAACAG
>SNQJ01S0061421.1:42288-54987 GCA_010110895.2 Picea sitchensis | reverse complement strand
AAAGTTCAGATTCAACAAAATCTTCCCCGGGGACTTGACGCAGTGGATACCATTGCTTCCTAAGGGGGGAGGATTGATCTAGGAAGAAACCAATGTCCACCCACCTATTCCACTGAATAAAAAAAAGGGTTTCCACCTCAGCAGTTTTTCTACAACTCTTCGGGTCCAAAACTTCCGAGGCCGTTTTGAGTCCCTAAACAACGTTTTTTGGGCCCACCACAATCACACTATAACATTTAGTTAGGGTGTGATGGAAAAATGTGTATTCCTCAGATAGAAATTTCCAACGAGATATCGTGCCCCCCAAACAAAGATCGTATGTAAAAATTATTCCCTTGGGAAGTTGACATACCAACTACCCCCATCGGGGCCCGCAAACCTTTTGGTGTTTCATCTTCGGGGGTTAGGGTTTGGATTTTCTTTATATTAAAAAGGCCTCTAGAGACTCATTGTAAACATCATCATCTTATTGCGAATGAGCGTAGCCATCACATCTCTTCTCAGAGATAAGCTGCCACCATTCTAGCGAGTCATTCACTCTGTAATTTTATAATTTGTGTACATTCTCTCTTTAATAAAAATTGTGCTTCACTGTATATCTGTGTTTATTGCAATATATCTGTATATATTTCATTGTTATATATCTGCCTTCATTTCGTTCTCAAAGTAATCCGAATCACATACTTCGACAAATGCTTATATTAATGCATGATAATACTCTAAAAATGCATAAACTCATGCGAAATAATAACCATGTACACATGCATCTTATATAGGGAAAACCCAAAACAAAAAACTGATAATTAACACATGGTAAATTAAACAAGATCATAAATGACACTTATCTTTTATAAACAATAACACCAAATGCGTGTAGACCTTCCACGTTCCTCCCATCCTTAGACTGCACTGTTCAGAAACATTTAACAATGGGTCACCCTCAAGCTAGGGCTAAATTCCACCTGGGTAAGGAAATCCTAACCAGGATAAGGTCTCTAAGATAGCATAAAACTAAAAATTAGGTGCCAACTCAAACTAACATCCTATAGTCTCTCATTCCCCACATGCCTTCCCCACCCCATGAAGTGTGCCCCTTCTCTACTCAACAGTCCTTCGACTGCCCCACTCCCCTTTCGGGGCTTCAACAATAGGCCAGACATGAAGTCTAGAGCCTTGTAGCTACAACTTGGCACCTTGGGAATTGTTTCCCAAAAAATTCTCTCCCCTAAAGAGAATGCTCACAAGCCCGAAAACCCGCTTCTTCAATGTCCCGTGGGCCTAATAACCCGCCTCTTCAATCCAGTTCCAACACTCTCCCTAGTACAGGTACATGTATGGTAATTGAAGGATGAAAGTCTCGATGATAACAATGAGGTGAGGTCAGAATAATGATCCCATGGTGGTTGAATGAGAAAAAGTCCCCAAAACTTATGTGCATGTTCTCAACTTGACACTTGTCATGTTGGGAACTACATGGGCCAC
The DNA here is from genome assembly GCA_010110895.2 of Picea sitchensis. Classification (NCBI taxonomy): domain Eukaryota; kingdom Viridiplantae; phylum Streptophyta; class Pinopsida; order Pinales; family Pinaceae; genus Picea; species Picea sitchensis. The sequence continues at coordinate 53,505 of SNQJ01S0061421.1, read as the reverse complement.
ACACGGGTTCCCTCACATGGTGATACGTTTCCTCATAAAGAATTAGGATAAAATGCATTGTCCCCTACTTTTGAATTTAACTTTAGGAATATTTTTAAAATATTCATTTTTGTCTTAAGCCCCCTTATCTTAGCTCATTTTTCTAGACTCTTAGCCACCTTTTCCCATTCTAGTGGAGTTTACCCCCCCCATACTCTTTTACATGGTTGGTCTGCAACAATGATGTGTTTTCATTGAAAACTGAGTGTGATTACTTTTACAACAATAGGCTCGCTGGCCTTTCAGCTTCTGGCTCACCAGCCTAAAAACCACATAGGAACTCTAGTCTCAAATACATATATACAAAGGCATTATAACCTCCAAGTATCCTGGCTCACCAACCTATATGTACAATTACATTATATTTACAATGGGGTTCGGCCTAGGGGTATTACACTTCCAATATTTCATGTTCTAATTTACTACTTAAAGCTTAAGACATAATGCTGAAGAGGAGGGGAGAAAGTGGACATCCATGGTGAAGTCCTCTGCTGATTTGAAAAAACTCTATTGGCATTCCATTCATTAATGGGGCTATCCAAGGTCCCCTTATACATGAAGACACCCACTTTATGAATTGAGGGCTAGAACCAAAATGTTCTAAAATGAGTTAGCCATATCCAATTTAATGACCATGCCTTTTTCTTTTTCCTTGATGCTTGAATGTATGGCTTCTTGAGCCAACACTATGTTGTCCATAATTTTCCTGTATTACATGAAACCTCCTTGATTGGGAGAGATGACTTTGGGGAGATTTTTTTTTAACCAAGAAGCTATGATTTTGGCGAGAATTTTGTATGAAGAGTTGCACAAAGAGATGGGCCTAAATCTAGCAAAGGAAGTGGGATTGGATTATTTAGGCACTAAGTATATAAAGGAAGAGTTGGTGTTCCCCCCTAATCTTAAATATTGATGTGAATATTTCAACATACATTTCATATTGTATTTGATTAAATCCTAGAAATTCCTATAAAAAGAAATTTGGGGCCTTATCCGACCCTAAACTCCATATGCCAACAAAGATTTCAACTTCAGAAATTGATTGAGTAAGGGACAAATTTTCTTCATAATAAATGAGGGAGGGGATATTCTCAAGCATTGATACCAAATTAGAGGAATCCGCCTCTTCATGCTCAGAAAAAAGATCTACAAAATGACTTTTGGCAACCGCTGTAATACTAGCGAAATCATAAACCTGGGTTCCATCTTCAAGGGTGATGCTAGTGACATTGATCCTAGATTGCCTGGCTTTGGCTTGGTTATGGAAAAAAAATGTGTTTCTATCCCTGGCCTTGAGCCAAAGACTATGCGATTTTAATTGCCACAATTATTTTTCACATCTAACAACCCTTTGATAACAAATTTGTAGATTGATTTCTTCATTTTACAGTTGAACAATAATATCTTTATTTTCAAGATCCTTTTAGAAGTTATATAACTTCATTTAAAGTTCTTCTTTCTAATTTCCTGGCGGATTAAAAGAGGTTTTCACCCAAAGTTAGAGAACCTGCTTAACCACAATGAGTTTTTTCTCCCAAATAAATATAGGAGTTCCTAGAACCCAAGTTTTCCAAGTCGATTCAACCAAAGAGAACACTTCAGGATGGTTGAAGCATATAGGATTGAAATGAAAAGGAAGTGACCCATATTCAAAAATTTCATGAATTTGCAAAGAGATGGGATTTTGATCAAAGATGAGAGAGGGAAGGATATATGATTTGATAGAAGAATTTATGTTGAGAAAATTGATGTGTATGAGAAAGCGGTCTAATTTGGAAGCTATATGCCCTGGATGCAATCTCATGTTTAACCAAGTTTATATCCCTCTTTGAGTATTTATGTCCAACATATCCCAATCTACGAGAAGTTCCTACATTTTTTCACGGAAAGGGTCTCGGCCAAAGAACCCTCCTCTTTTTTCCTTGTTATTCTTGATAAAATTAAAGTCCCCAGCTAGAATACAATCCACGAAAAATTCAGTGTCTTTGAGGCTTTGTAAGGGTCTCCAACAATTGATTTTTCCATTGGAATAGTTAGCATGTAAACACTAGAAAGAATTTATTTAGTTGTCGGGATCTAAATTTAGCTAGAATCCAATGTTGAGTATTGAAAGTAAACTCCAAACTTACCTAAGATTTATTCCAAATAGTGCACAAACCCCTAGAGGCACCTCTGGAATCTAGAACTATAACATCACTTGAACTCCACAATTTTTTTCCAGATTTGATTGCTTCATTTGTGCTCATTTTGGTCTTCTGAATCAATAGTATTTGAGTTTTTTCTGTTCGAAATAAATGTCTGACAACCATAGACTTGGGGTCCTCGTCTAAACCCTTGTAGTTCCAGGAGACTAATTTCATTATTTTGGAGGGTTTGAGTGGGAACCTCCTTTAATAAAAACATTTCCTCCTGATTTTTTTGAAGACATAGACCCCCCCATAATTTTTGGAACTGTTTGTTGTGAACCCAATAAGATATATTTATTGGCTTGCTCTTCTCACATTGTTTTGGATGATTTTCTCTTGGAACACCTAGGAATATTTTCCTCTGATGCCTTGTCCTCCAACACCTCTTCTGCAATACTCTCGTTTTCTAAGTAATACCTTGGTTCTATGAAAGCCACTTCCACATCCTTGAAGGAGTCCATTTCTTCAGTTTTTGAGTCTAAAAGAGAGAAAATGACTTTCACCGGAACATCCAAGAGCACCCGCTTCTCTCTATGCTGCTTGATGGGCCAACACTCAGTGTAGGGGATTTGAATGACTATTGGACAGAAGGAGGTTCCAAATTTATTGAATTTTCACAAACAATGACAAGTGATCCATCCCCAATACGATCCACTTCTTGGGATAACACTTCAAAGCTATTTTTGGTGGGTAAAACCTCGTTTAGACATGCCTTCCCAGAGTTCCCAGGAGGGTTTGATGTGGACTTCAATCCACCATTCAAAGGTCCAAAAAAGGGAGGGGTTTTAGTTCCATTCGAGGGACCAATAGAAGTCATATTTTTATTGATATTCTAAGGACCAACAAAGGACATATTTTTAGATCCGATCGAACCAAATTTTAAGGAAACGTCTTGCCACTGTTCTTTCTTATTCAATCCCAAAGAATTGGGATTGTCTACCTTCTTGTAATTCTTCACAAAATTCCCATATTTGTGGAAATTTTTTCATTTAAAAGGAAGATTCTCATAATATAATTATTGCACATGCTTCAAGTTATCTAGGGCTGTTAACACCTCTTCCGAAATCCCCTTTTCCAAATCCACTTCAACCCAAATTCTATCACACGAGAATATGTTCTATTTTGGCTTGGCTTGGTTAGTATATATTCCAATAGAGTTTCCAATACCTGGTAGGGCATCATCACTCCAACAATGGAGAGGGAAGTGTGGCAACCGAACCCACACCAGAACTATAGAAGGAACATAATTTCCAAGACCGAAATCGAGTGTCCATTTGTTGAGATACATCTCTCTTGCTCCTAAAAAATACACCCGACTACAAAAAATCAGGTATTGATCTTCCTTGAACTCGAACAAAAATGTGAAAAAACCCCACCCACAAAAAAAGTGATTCAGTGAACCTTTGATAAGAGGATTCTAGTTTTTTCCCATCCAAATTGCAACTATTTTTGGGGATGGCCAAATACCAGTAAATTGACCGATCAGGCCGCAATCAGTAAGGGATAAATATTTCTTCCTAGATGAAGGAGGAAGCAAAAGTTTGGGCATCTCATCCAGCTTCTTGACAAACTTTGTAGGTAGTGACTTCACATTTTTCTTGAGGAAACAACCATTGTGAAAATCTAATGTATGATCCTCAGGAGGGGGGTTGTCACCACCCACGTAATAGTATGATGATCCTCCATGCAAAATCAAAGTATTGTGAATTAGCTTTCTTAATAATGAGGAGCCTGATTCATTGATCATGTCTCTGAATACCAGATAGCTTTTCACTGTGGTGGGCTCTAGATTGTCTCTTAAGCGGTAAGATAATTTGTCTCCATATAAACTGGATGTTTGTATTGCAAATGAATTGGGTCCTTGACTTAATCCTAGCATGCCTCCTGATCTAGCCTCTGTCTGGCCTTGGTTATCCAATCCACACCCATCAACACTTTATCAACCTTCAATAGCTTCCCATATGCGAAGCTAATTGTAATTGTTTCATGGATAGAAGGACCTGTGGTGAAAGAGTCATCTAGGTAACTTTGGGTATATTTGCAGGCCATTTAGGCCTAATCGTGAGAGATACTGGGATATTGGGCATAGCATTGTCTGGTATAACATGGTATGTATGATAATAGTGCACGATACTGTGGGAGATAGGGCATAACATTCTCTAGTATAACAAGGTATGTATGATAAATACGAGGATCTGTTGGAAATGAAAGAGTTGCAACTCTGGAAAGGATTGGGTTCACTCAGATGAGATCATTGTTTTTGTTTGTTAAACAATACCATCTAATAGATAATATCTCTGGTTGCAACCACAAGTTCAACCACTACTTTAAGTTATCCTATGGCTTTAGGCTAGGCCCTCATGGGAATTGATCTTTGTCCAATGATGAAAAGATGTAACTTTCTACCATTGGATCCAACTCGTTTATAAAAATGCAATCATTGTTGATATATGCTATAGGAAATATTTTCTGAGCATTCGTCCTGACATAGATCTCTCTACAGAATAAAGAGCAGTTCCTAGAGTTGCACCATAGGCTACTAACATTGCAAATGCAATGTTAGGTATGAGGTTCAAGCCCACTCAAATGCAATGTTAGGTATGAGGTTCAAGCCCACTAGAGGCATAACAGGATCCCAACTATGGGAATTATAGAGTACATGATGGTAACTTATTCTCATGGAGTTGAGGCTTATGAGCACCTGCATAGCCTGGTGCCTGCTTGGGAAGTGACCGTATAGGGAACTATGTATGGAATGGTGGTGGATCAACTTCATCTCCAACTTCAACCTGTAACTTGCAACATCGAAGGATGCTGGATTGCATTAAGATACAAGCACAACACTGCAAATGAAATAAACCCCCCAGATAAAAAAATTTCACTACAGAGGCAAAGAAACCTTCCATGAATTGCCCATTCCCCCAACGCTATCTAAAAACCTAGTAATTTCTACAACAAATCTTTCTATCAATTCTGACATTTATAATACTTTGATTCCAACAAGTTCAAGTAGTATTAGTAGTACAAGTGTAGCGAGTGTTTCAGTTATATCACAACTAGGACCCTCGAGGTTGATTTTAATAGGATCTCCAAGTACATCAATGGCACATCAAGACACAAGGTCTCTTATCCGATACCCAAAGTTTCTGGATAAGGGGGATGAAGACGTTGAATAGCACTGGTTTCTTTGTGAAGCCATATGGAGGTCTCACTAAACTCAAGATGCAAACAAATTGGTTGAGTTCCAAACTACTTTGAGAGGTCAAGCTCTAAAGTGGTACATGAAATCTATCGAGCCAGGGAATAATCAATGACATGATTTCTCTTTAGACAAGGTAAATCAAAGGTTTATAACAAAATTTCGGTTACCTTACTCAGAGAAACATGATCTCTCCGAGTTGTGGGAGATAAAACAAAGAGATGGCGAGTCTACTTGGGAATATAACCAAATATTAAAGGATGTGATAGGGAAATTATCAAACCCTATCCATGAGGATCATCAAAGATAATGGTTTATTCAGGGGATTCTACCATTAACCTGAATCCCGTTGACTAAAAAAAGGATAACTACTTTGGGAGACGTGTTGGAACAAGCCATTAAGATTGAGGGTATGGTAGACTATCCTAGAAGCTTGCAGATGATGAGACCACCTGAAGATAATAACATTACGCAATTACAGGGCCAGATATCCACATTAACTAACAAAATCCAAGAGTTGACCCTTCCCAGAGCAGGTCGATCGTAGGTGTTGACGATTGAAAAATGTCTACGTATTTCTCCCACAAAGTGTTGCTAACGCCTATTATTATATAAGACTAAATAATTCTAGTAGGTGGGACCCCCTTGAGCCTTTCAAGGGAAGATCTGTTCATTTTCTATGTTATGATGATGTGCTACAAATTTTTACATAGTTGATGAGAATATGGTTGTCATTGATATCAGTTAAGCTTTGAGATGTTGTTCCTTCATGATACTACAACCTGCTATTCATTTATGATATTTTTTCTTCTTGCACCTGCACAACAAAAATGTTAGTAAAAATTGTAGAAAGACATTTCGAGGAAAAGAAAAAACACTGTATCTAATGTAAAAAGGGGAAAAAGGACCTAGCTCTACAATACTACATGCGAGAAGTATTTATTGATTATATTCAACCTTAGATAGCAAGAAGTAGCAATTTAAAAATGTTAAATTTGATATGCATATCATGGAAGTTTTGGTGGCGCATTTTTGGCAAGTGATAATACATTGGTTATGCGTTGATTGATGCAATTGGTAGCCAATATGCATATGTTACAAACCTTGGTGGATTATAGAAGTAATGGCCTTTGTAATTATTTATGGTGTTTTTTCTATCATTGATGGTTCTGTTGTATAGTGGTCAAATGATTCATTTGAATTAAATCATGGGTGGTGCATGTGGCAAGGTGACGATGCATACGGTTGAGTGTTGAACTTGGATTATGCTATGGTTTAATGAGTTGATTTTTTTGATGCATTGGTTGATTAATGGTGTTAATGGGGGGCTCATTGGCATGTACTATGGATTAAATGTGATATGGGCAGAGGCGACGTGCATTTACTGCATGCCACTTTTACCCTCCCCGTTGGCCGCCACCCTAATCGGACCATTGTTTGATCTACCTATTGTGTTCACGCTCCGGATTTTTAGTAGGGTGAAACCTCTCGACCGCTTCTCGTCTTAAGGTTTTTTATTGATAGATATGTCTCTTTTAGCCATTCTTGACTTCATTCTGGTTATGAAATGTTTTTGGCTCAGTTGTATGGGTTTGTGTTGTCGTGAGTGTTGCAACTATGTGGTTTCGTCTTTGAATGAAAAAATCGATGTTCTTTGTATATTGTTATGAGTTCGTCAGACTTGGTGGCCTTCCTAGGTGATAGTTTTGTTATCACAGCATTTTGTTGAAGGTTTGTTTGAGTGATGGTCTTCGCGGTTCATAGGTTTAAATAGAACCTTGTTCAACTCTATCAAGGAAATGCCTCCCGTTCACAAGCATCATGGTCTTCCCTGAGCGTGTGTCTTTAAGCCCCAAAGTTCCACCATAGTTGGTGCCCCATTCCTCCTGCGATAACTATTGTGAAAACCCTTAAACCCTCCAGACCGGAGTTGCATAAGAATTCCGTGAAGCATGTTAAGATTATTGTGGCATATTACTTCGAATGCATGCTCACTCGTTATTCGTATAACAGTCATGTTGGTATGGATTTTGGCCAATCATCTGTGATAATGTCATGAACCCCCACTGCCAATTGCACTTCTAAGGGTTCATAGTCGCCAGCCTGTTGTCGTAGAATTAGTTTTTTTTTTTATGGAAGGGCCTTTGTATTTTCATTTTGTTCGTGGGTATGCATTGTTATCATACTTGTTTGGTTGATTGTTTTCCCTTACCACGATGCCGAATTGTTGGTTATTGTACAATCGTTAGATTGGTGCTTATGATGTTTTGGATAATGGTTGGGATTGGTCGTAGGGGTTGGGTGTTGTTCACACTGTCGCGTCCTGTAGGTGATGTTTTGAGAATTAAAAGATTGGATTGGATATTTCTATTTCATTTTTTTTCGTTGGTAGAATACACTTGAATGTGCGTGGCCTGGTCACTTACATGCGACTTAATAAATGGACCAAAATGAGTTTTTTTTTGAGTTATATCGTGGTTATATTACTGTGTGGTTATGAAAATTATTGCACTGTGGAATTCTCTCAGTTGTGTACCACGTATAATTATAGATGGCTTGTTTTGTATGCCCAGTCACAACCCCTGAAACCTAAGTGTGTTGTCTTTTTCAAATTGATCATTGTGGATGAAAGTTGTGTGGGATGTTTTGGCTCGGTTTAAATCACATTGAGATACTTGTTTTACAGTAGCATGGTTACTTGGTTTCAAAATTTTGTTTCTGCATGGACTGTGTCTAAAAGATGACTATGGTTATAGTAAATTTCCTTTCTTAGGCATGGCATCCGAATTCTTGATTTATTTTTATGGGAACGAATATCATCACAGATCTTATTAACAGAAGAAGAGACTTCATTATTACTTTTTGGAAACACTAATTTCAAATATAGACGTGGATTGGGGAAATGTATGGTAATGGTGGATGTTAATGGTTACAGGTTGAGTGCTGTTGTTGACTGTTATAACATGCATAATGTATGTAAAAGGAACATAACCTCTTAAAAATTGTATGAAGTACTTATGTTTTGCAATGACACTGTGTTGGATATTAATGGACAGTGAAGTTAAACAAATGCACAAGAATTATTACTCAATCATTTGATTGTTTGTTGATGCATGTTTTCCTTACTGCAAAATATGTTATGGATCGCTTGGTTAATCTCATGAACAGTAAACATTTTTCTTCCCTCCTCATTATCTCATTTTCTGCTAATTATAAACCCCTCACATATCCCATATTCATTTTGTTCACCTGTTGTTCTTATATTGATCAAAACTAAGGAAAATTCTGTGTTAGATTGGATAAAAGTGGTAGAATTCTGTGCGAATTGCAATAAGGTTTATTGGTTTTCTTACAGTTGATTGTTGTTATCATTGAGTAGTGATGTCACATACCCACTACAAAAATCAAACTTTTTCGTTGATTTCTCAACGATTAGAATCCCCGAAGTCCTATGGGGCTTAGCACAGGCTAGCTCTTTCCTTTTTCCACCTCCATGTGGTTGTAGTTCATGACTATGGGCCGAATCAATACGGTGTCTTTTCGCACTTCGCGACTTAGTGCTACCAGAACGTCGAGTCACTCGACTCTACAAACCCCGAAGCTTGAAACAACGAAATGCCGAACCCCGACGAGGCTAGCGAGGGGCAAGTTTCTCTCTTGGGGTCTTGTTTACATGACCCTATACCATGTCCATGCGCTTAAGCCAACCAAGAGCTTATCGGATTTTCGCGATTTAGGGAATCACAATACATGACTTCTACCTTTCCCCATTCAAATCCCCAAAACTTCTGAGGTCTCCAAAGTTTCCCTCCAAAGGGAGATCGATGACCGTAAGCCTCCCCTGATCCAATGGTATGGATCCTTTCGGGGTTTCGGTACTTGGGAGTTCGAAATGCAATGACTCCAAGACTCTTCGTCATTCAAATATCCGAATTCCGATATGGAAAGTCATGTAAGAGATCGACGGCTCTTAGGAGCGTGGATCCAACGGTCCACGGGATTTCGGGTATCGGGATTTCGTGACTCGCGAAGGCAAGGTTTCTTACCTTTTGGTTCCCCGAATGCCGAAATTCTGAAACGTCGATCGACACCCATGTGTCCCATCGATGGACGGTGGCGACCCTCAACCAAGATCGATGGTTGTGGTCTTTTTGGGATGATCAACGATCACGATCAAATCCTGACTTTTCTCTATCTTAATCACACCTCACGCCATTTCGAGGCTTCGGTGATCGAAATTTCGTGACTCACGAAGACAAGGGTTCTTTTCCCTTTTGTTTCCCAGGTGCCGAAATGCCGAAGCACTTACCAACGGCCACGTGTGCTCTATAGATGGATGGTCCAGGCACTTCCATGGACCATGGGGTATATGGTCCTGATTCCTTCATCTCTTGCAAGGGAAAAAGGAGGTCGTGGCATTAATGCCTGCATCTCTTTCTTCAATCAAACGGTCAATACAGACCCTGGGATCCTCCGAAGGGATCCTGTTCATGCATTGCTTGCAAAGGTGGAGAGGGGTCGAGGAATTATCATCCACGTGTCCTCCCTCAGATGAACGATCCTCGTTGTTTCACGATTTCGTGACTTGCGACCCCCAGTGACGCAAATACTTTGTCAACTCGAATCCCCGGTATTCGAAATACTGATGGACTCTCGATCTTTGCCACGTGTCCTTCACGGATGGATGGTCTAGATATATATCGAGACTTTCACCATGGGGTGTCCCGATCCCTTGTCATGAGGACTCCCGGAATCCCGAATTCCGAATCCCCGATACCGACTCCTCTCTCGGGACTTTCACCCTTGCTCATGAGGGCTTAACCCTCATGTATCTCTTAACAGATCCAACGAATGTCGGGTTTTTCTAGCTAAGATACGACGGCTCAGATCTGTCCCACATCACACACTCTCCCACTAATTCCTGGACGTGGAAAAATCAACGGTCTAGATGTTCTCATGGACCTTGGGGATCTATGATCCCGATCTCTTTTCTACCCACGAAGAGACAGAAAGACAAAGTGGTAAGGCATTTAACCTCCTACTTTATCCTACCAATCTAACGGTCATGGGTGACCACAGATTTCCTGACGGGATCTCCTCCGTCGATTAACACCTATTCAGGGTTAAGGCGCTTAACCCTCCATTTTCTTCTTCCAATCTGACGGTCGTGAGTGACCACCGATCTCCCGATGGGATATCGTCCATCGATTAGATACTTATCAAGGATTTCTTAAGGCCTTGTGCCTTCATGTCCTTTTCCCAAGTTCTTGATGGGCCTTTTCGGGAAGGGTATCTCTATGGGGAGGTTTAACCAGGGTACTATCTGAGGTAGATAAGGGTATCTCTCTTTTGAGAGCCAGGCGTGAAGTTTGAATTAGATCAATATGCATATAAATAACAATTTATGAGAACATAAGCCATACGTAGTCTTTCCATATAAACATACAACTACCAGTACTGATCAAGACACCATACAAACATTCTTATAATGAAATCATTCACAATTTCACAGCTTATGATCATAAATGTTAGCATACATATATTTCAAGATGCCAAAGGCAAAATACTTATCAGAAAGTAACACCAGGGGTTATGCAATTGCTGAGAGGGATGTTCGTTTCCACCCAACCGTAGGCTCAATGACTCCCAGCGGATTTACCACTAGCCACCCCCGAGCTGAGACCACGATGTTGTGAGACTGCGTCTGTGTTTGCTAGTGACCAGGAGCGAAGGTTACTCTCCTTCCTCTCTGCTATCACCCACTTTGCATAAGCCAGATTTCTCTTCCTCCCC
>SNQJ01S0061421.1:10168-31817 GCA_010110895.2 Picea sitchensis | reverse complement strand
CATTTGTCAAATAATCCTTCCCCTCTCTCATGCCATGAATCTAACCCTGCCTCGCCCTACCCCAAGCGAGGGTGTTTACGCTTCCATCTCTATTGTGGACATAGTCAACATCCCCTCTTCCATCAAAAAAACCTTAATCCATAGGGGGATTTCTCTCAATAGTCTTCCCCTTGTGTATTTCTTGAAAATCGCCTCTGCTCGTGAAAAATATTGGTGATTCTTAGCTGCAAATTCGATGATATATCCTTCTAGTGTGGTACTGACCCATAAATCAATCGCCTATGTGACTGGACAATCCAGCCTCTGAAGTGCTGCTAGATTTTTGGTGTCCCAAGCACAAATCCTCTTGACTCGTCCTTGGAACTTTGGAGCTTCTTGGAGCCTCTTTATCCAGTGGAAAATTCTTCCAGGAATTTAATCCAGAAAATATCGTACTGGTCACTCGATCTTTCTGAGTAAAAGATTGCTTCACATGTGTCTTCCACCAATTTTCCCCTCGGTTCCGCTTATTTCCATATGAAGGCATCACAGTTTCTTTCCCACCATTGATCAATATGAGATCTGTGGATCTGTGTAAGCATTCTACCTATAGGTTCCCTTTTAATGCAGGTCCTGGAAATGGAACCATTTTGTTGGCACAAGTTTGATCAGACCAGGGTCCTTCTCAGGCTACCAACAAAAGGTACCGAGTAGTCTAGAGAGCTGGCATTTTCATTTCCTCTGAAGATAAGAAGTCTCACCCGAAGCACTATTGAGACAATTAGATAGGGAAGGGTAATGAAAAGACTTAGGAGGATTCACAGAACCATCAAGACTCATCCTGATCTTGCGTAGGAGACATGAACAAATATGAATCTTAAGTTTGCAATAATTGAACCTACTTACGTTATGAACAAACCTTTAAACACGAAATCATCAAGAAGAAATCATAAACCATAAATAAATACTGTAATGCATAAGTAAAATACACAGAGACACATCATTTTGAAAATTCCAGTCCTTCTTCATATTAGCTTCATAATATTTCTTTGGTTACAGACTCATAAATACTTAGTAGTGCTCTGCACAAACACTTGACTCTGGACTCATGTCGTGGAGTTCCAATTCTTAGACAAATAGGTCGATTACATTATATACTCAGGAATTTGCATGACTCGACTTAGAACAACATCCTCCAGAGGGAAAGATCGGACTGAGATTGGTCACAATTCAACTGAATCACTAGCTAACCAATCAAGCTACACACAACCCAACCGCTAAAAGCACAATCGACTAACCCTTTTACACTTATGTTCAACCCTATATATATCTAGGTATTGTCTTCCATCTTGTCTTGTGCACTTCCTTGTTCTGTTGCAAACGTTTGTTGCTTAGCTGGCGTTGCACTGTCTTTCACAACTGCTTTCTGTTGCTCTTTCTTAGTCTGCTATCTAGCTTCTTCTAAAGCTTACACAACTTGTGTTCAGTCAAAACTTGTGCAATTACTTATCCCAAAAATGAAGGGCCCAACAATGTGCACATTGTAGAAATAATACCCACTCCACCGAAGATTTTTTGGAGCTCATTTCTAAGTGGGAATATCGAGATAGACAGAGGGGTACCAACCTAATAAATTCTAATCCTAGATATGTAGCTGAGGGAAAAGTGCCCAATATTAACATTATCACTAGAGTCAGAAACAATACTCGTGCCGACATTGAAAATCCTCATCAGGTCAATATTCAAAAGGCGGTCCTTGAGAATACAAAGTACAATCCTGTAAGGCAGAAGGAATTCTTTAAGGACGTAGTGGAAATGTTCAGAGAACTGTCTATTTCTGCAAGGCATGAGGTTGTGGAACCAATTTTTACACCAAGCCCTCACCAATCAAGAATTGTTGGAGAATCTATTGGTAAGATGGAACCCATGGGTAAGTCACATAAGGCTATTAATATGTGGTTACAACTATTTTCCGACATCTTGGACAATGAAAAAATTACTAGGAAGTTGCAGAAGACAATGAAAAGAGCCTTGGGAACCAAAATAAATCTAGAAGAGTCCATTGACTCTAACCTTCCAACAAGGAATGAAAGTAGGATAAAAAGAATGAAGAGGAGAACTGGGAGATAATTTTAGTTGAATGCTCACTTGGATGAATATGATATCAATGATTTTATGTTGGACTTGGCATTTGATGTCAATATCTTGCAGAAGAAGACCTAGGAATTGATGGGTGAACCCAAGCTAGTTTACTCTCCTATATAGTTGTGAATGGCGAATCAATAATACATTTATCTAGTAGGATGACTACAAAATGTTGAAGTGGATTTGGTCGGCGTCAAAACCGTGGTCGAATTATAGGTCATCGAAATAATGGGGGACAAAGATCCATAACCAAATCTATTAGGCATTGTTTGGGACTACAAGAACTATGCTATAATATATCTTAAGAAATAAATTATGATCTTTGAATCTGATGGCATGAAAGTGAATTATCCTTTAGACTCATATCAAGGTACATGGTATACCGACCCAACGAAGGAAAATATGGAACAAGATGTTATAGATCAACTATACACTATGAATGTAGGCAACCGAGCAGATTGCATTAATCCCACTACAGATGGACCCATAAGTTGGTGAAGCATAGAGTCTGCAGATGAAGAATATGAAGATGCTTTTGACAACCAAAAATAAGGAAGGTATGAGAAATTTTCAAGGCGTTTCACAACTGTTCGATTAGTAAGATAGATTGGGATGGAGCTCAAGGAGTGTCCAACATATAATGGTACCTAATATATACAAATATTTATCTTTGATATGGAGGGTAGGTTTGTGATAGAACACATACTCTTAGCACTTGAATTAGTCCTGAAATCTTCCCCAACGAGGTGGTGGGCTACTCACAAAGAAACTCTGTCCACTTGGGAAAAAATCAAGCTCGCTATGCAACATCAGTTGCTTCCAATAATGCAAATAATGCAACTAGGAAAGGATTGGAAAAAGAAGAGTCAACTCCTATCCTTGCAAATATATGATGGTCAGTCTAACCCAATTTCACACATTGAGCATTGTCTAAAAACATGGAAAGTTGCATAAATCCCTTCCTATCTGTGGACACATTGCTTCTTTCATTCTTTAGCAATGATTCCCAAATCCTGGTACATGCAAGGGGAGACAAGAAGACAAACAATATGCTGGAAGACAATTCAAAATCAAATTTTCCATGATTTCTCGTTCTTTGGTAAGACTCTTGAAATCACAGTTATACTCTAGCAAATCAAGAAGATGTTTTTTAGTACTGAAGTTAATCCTAAATGTCCACTTACAATATTCTCTGACCATGAACACCTACTTCAATATAACTTGTGTCCATCCCCCATGAGAGTACCCTTGGCTTGTAGTGAAGTTGATCAGGACCCTGAAGATCCTGAGGACTTGGAGGAACTTAGACATTTAACCTTTCATGAATCCATTGGAACAAGAGAAGTCAAGGATACCACATCAGGTGATATCAATAGCTCATATGCCCAACCTACAAGGTTGTGGAAAGTAAATATAGGGAGTGAGGAGTATCCTAAGATGGAATCCATAGGTGATTATTGGGATGAGAAAACTATGACAAAGATACAAGATCTGTTGCAGGAGTACGAGGATCCCTTTCCTAAGAGATTTTTATAACTAAAGGGGATTAAAGGAGAATTGGGAGAAATGAGAATTGAATTAAAACCAGATGATAAGCCTGTCAAACATAGTCTGTACCGTCTAAATCCATGAGTCAAGGAGAAGGATAAGAAAGGGATTGATCGAATGCTAGCATCCGAGTTAATTTTTCTCATGGATGAGGCTGAGTGGATTAGTCCTATTGTAATCTAGAGAAAGAAGGGTACTGATGATATAAGAGTCTGTTTGGATTATAGGAGTCTGAACTCAACATGTGTACATGACCCTTTTCCCACTCCCTTTAGCGATGAAGTCCTTGATCAAGTAGCAGGCAATGAAGCCTATTATTTTACAGATGGATTCTCAGGCTACCATCAGGTTAGAATTGTGAAATACTATAAGAGAAAGACTACCTTCACTACATAATGGGGTTCTTTTTCTTATAATGTTATGCCATTTGGGATGAAGAATGCCTCTGCTATTTTCTCTTGAATAGTTATTGCCGCATTCCACAACTTTATTCAAAAATTTCTTGAAGTGTATATGGACAACTGGATCGTGTAAAACCTATCGAAGGAGCACATAGGTCCACTCCAATTGATGTTTGATCATTGAAGACAACTACATGTTTCTTTAAACCTGAAGAAGTGTATTTTTTGTTTACCATTTGGAAATGTGCTAGGCCATATAGTATGCATGGAAGGAGTGTTAGTTGATCCTGCAAAGGTTGTTGTGATACTAAATATTCCCATGTCTAATAATACCACACATTTATCGAGAATTATGGAAATATCAGTGCCCTGTTGGAGAAATCGATGAAGAATTTTGAAACCTTCAGTTGGAAGAGAAAGTGTGATCAAGTCTCTGATACCCTCAAAGAAAAGTTGAGTACTTCCCCTATTCTCATCTATCCAAATTGGAATGAGGAATTACAAGTACACATTGATGTTTCTGGTATTTCTTTGGGTGCAATCCTTGCACAACCTAGTCAAGGAAACCTCGATCATCTGATCTACTTTGTTAGCAGGAAGCTTTCTCAAGTCGAGTGCAAGTACACTACCACTAGAAGGGAAGGTTTAGCTATGGTTTATGATTTGAAAAAGTTTAGACATTATCTGTTAGGAGGCCATTTTATATTCTTTACTGATCATTCTGCTCTGAAATATCTGGTTAATAAGCCTATGTTAGAAGGCAATATTTGTAGATGGTTGTTGTTATTTCAAGAGTTTTCCTTTGAAGTCATTGTCAAGCTAGACAAATTAAATGTTGGACCTGATCATCTATCTCAATTAGAATCAGGAGAGAGTGGCAGAGATGTATATGATCATCTCCCAAATGCAAATCTTTTTAAGATTGAGGCTATTCCTAATTACCTTCCAAATATTTCATTGTTTCTCAGTATTGGTACTATGCCTGATGGGTATTCCACAACTTAGAAGAGGCACTTGGTGGTATGTGCTGCTTAAAATTAGTTGATCACAATCCATTTGTATAAATTGGGATTGGAAAACATCCTTAGAATATGTGTACTTGATCACAAGCACCCTGAAATATTACAGGAATGCCACAATGAAGCTGCGAGAGGGCATGTCAGAGGGAAGGAAACTGCCCAAAATATACTTCAAGTAGGACTATGGTGGCTAAATATATTTAAATATGAAAAGGATTACATCAGGGCATGTGATGTTTGTTAGATAGTGGGTAAATCATCACGCAAAGATGAGTTTCCCTTACATCCTATTCATTCTCTTCATGCATTTGAGAAATGTGCAGTTGACTTCATAGGATTGATCAATCGACCAACCAAGCATTCAAAAGCCAAGTATAT
Organism: Picea sitchensis; assembly: GCA_010110895.2. Classification (NCBI taxonomy): domain Eukaryota; kingdom Viridiplantae; phylum Streptophyta; class Pinopsida; order Pinales; family Pinaceae; genus Picea; species Picea sitchensis. The sequence continues at coordinate 26,347 of SNQJ01S0061421.1, read as the reverse complement.
TATCATTTCTACCAACTATCTTACCCATTGGGCCGAAGCATAACCAATCCGAGATTGCTCTATAGATACTACAACCAGGTTTATTTTTGAGAACATCATCACTCGGTTTGGATGCCCTCAAATTTTGACCAGTGATCAGGGTGCACATTTCATTAGCGAGACTGTAGCCACTCTCACTCGCGAGTTCCTAATTCAACATCATGAAAGTAGCCCATATCATCCACAAGCGAATGGTACAGTCGAAGCCTTTAATAAGATTCTAGAGAGAGGATTAACCAAAGTATGTTGCACAAATAGGTATGACTGGGATGAAAGGGTTGCAACAATGTTATGGGATTACATGACTACTACAAATAAAATACACAAGTATATTTCATTTCAACTATTTTATGGCAAGGAAGAAATTTTCCCCATCGATTTCATCACTCCAAGTTTATATATTGTGCATGTCACTCACATGACATATGACAAATTGGTTGTAGAATGGGTTGTAGAGTTGATGGCATTGGAAGATGTCCGAGTTTTGGCTGATTTTCATCAAACAATGAAGAAGGATCGATATAAATCTTGGCATGATAGGCACATTAAGACCAAGACGTTTGTGCATGGTGATTAAGTTTTTTTATATGAAAACAAGTACCAAAATCATCCCGAGAAATTACAAATGCATTGGTTCAGACCCTTTATAGTTATGGAAATATGTGATTCTAGAGTTGCTAGACTCATGTAACTCGATGACATTGTTCGTCGAGGATGGGTGAATGACACATTCCTGAGGCCTTATATTTCTTCTCAATAAGCAACGGTTTGGAACACTCCTGTCACCAGGGGTGAATTCAGTAGGTAGGATTTCAATTGTTTTGTTGTTTCTCTTTTCAATCAATAAAATGGTGACGTATCCAACTGTCACTTGTCATTGAGTCTACTTGTCCTTGTCATTTTTTGCAGCATGGATATCACCTTTGTGGCCAGGGAAGTATGAATCAAATATATTTGTATTTAGTAACTTCCAAGTTTGGAATCTGTGCCTTGTCACTGTCACTTCATTCATTAACTACCATTGGTACATTTTTTTTATCTTTATCCCATCATTACCCATCAGAGTAATTTAACTCCCAACAACTATCAATACCTTTCTGACTACATGGACTAGGGTCATCATAGAACATAAGAGATCAGACGTCTGATATGCGATGCTTGTGATATCATAATTACTAGTTTCAGTAAAGATTAGTGGTGCAGGCCCATACACGACTACATAAAAGAGAGAATGAACACCCCTAGCATCAGATGATGAAGAGGATGAAGGATAAGAGAAGACACTACCCCAATAATTTTCACTCCCATTCCTGTCCATTCTAGAGGATGCCACTATTTCCGATAAGAAGCTCTGCAAATCCTTTGCTACTGCTTTTCCTCGCAAGAAAATATGCTCCGTCTATTTGTCTAAATCCACTCTTGAATCCCACATCACCGATGCCACTCCCATTTATTCATTTCTTCCACCATCCCCATTCCATCTTCCATTCCCATCATAAATATTATTGACAACCCACCAGTCAATACCCAACTCACTTTTGTCATAGAGGATTTCCCTCATCAATTGCCTACTTTGGCTGCAAAAGCCCCTTCCACCACTCCATCATACCCTCACCACACCCATATAGACACTCCTGCACATGTGTCTACTACCCCTTTCACAAAGGCTATAGGAACCAAACTCCACAATGGTTCGCAGGTCCATGTTCTACTGGACACCTTGCCCGAGAATAATCCCAATATTGAATCAACTAAGGTACCAGAGGTGCTATAGTAGATGGGTCTAGATCCTCACATTGACATGATGGCCACCCAATATGACACCCACTTTACACACGACAGAAGTTCGATCAAGGAACAATTTGAGCCAATATTGCATGATCCACAACAATTCCACGCCATATTGGAATTGTGCCTCAAACACACCAATGTCATTGGGACACTTCCTATAGAGGTCCATGATAGGCTCGCTCGTAGCCTTCGTACCAATTTTCCTAGTCCTGAGGGTACTGGAACCCCAAGCATGTCTGAGCAATTTGTCGCTAGTGGCCAAACATTGGCTTCCCGGTTGCCCTTGGATCTGTCCCTTGACCGCGGTGAGATTGCTACATGGTATACACCACAACTCATGAATATTATGCGAGCATCTATATATCAGCTTGATAAGAGACTTCTCATTGCAAAGAAGATGAATGAAGAGATTACACAACATTTGGAACAACTATGTCATGCCATAATTGTGGCCACTTCAACATGGGATCATGAGCAGGGGTTGCGAGCACATGCTGAGTCTTATATTGTGGCCTTTTCTAATATTTTTCTCCAAGTTTGTCATACCTTCAGACATGTTTCTCCCAAGATACCTAAGGACATCACCCCAATTATGCCTCTACAACAACTTGAGCTCATTGCTGATGCCTGGTCACAAATACCTGCAAGGACTGACAACCTTCAACAAGAGATGGCTGCAATCAAATTGAAAGAAAAGGATAAACCCCAAGAGATGGTGCAAAGGTTCACACAGGAAGCCATGACGATAAATCTCGTCTTATCCTCTCTTCATGCCCATGCAGATGAATGTTTCTAAATTTCTGGCATGGTCAATGATTAGGTCGACTTATTGGAATGCCGAAGTAAGACAGTTAAAGAGTTACACGCCTAGATCAACTACATGAATGCATAATCCAAACCTATCACTAACCCAATTGAGCAAGAAGCCAAATTTGTCAAGATCCAATTGTGGACGAAAGACTGGATGCTCTAGATGAGTCTACTCGGGCAGTTAAGAAAGAGTTCTGAGACTTCTACCCTGCACTGCAAGCCGAGTATGTATAGATGAACTAGCTTGATTCACTTGCAGAATTCAAATGGACTACACTGCTGGCTACCAAGCTCAAGGAGTCCAATGTGACAATAACACATGATTTTGTTGCGGGAACCTCGATTTTGGCAAGAAAATGACAGGATAGCATGGAGCACTATGACAAATTCTGCCAGTAGGCCCTCACAATTGTGATGGAGTTGGGCCCTCTGTTTGTAGAAGGCCATGGGAAGGAAGCAAAATGTTGAATCATGACGAGTCAAAGGTTTTGGTTGAGGCCTGTTGGGCCCTCCATTTTTGAGGAATTCCTGATTTTGGGAAATGCCAAATTTTTGCGAAAAGCATAGCATGTCAGCGAAAGACTTGAAGTGGCGGAAAATAGCTAGATGAGAGAAAAACTATTTGAAAGTGTGCTAACAATGAAAATAGCCAGAAAGAATCATGTGCTAGCTGGATGAGCAGTGGAAAGAAACAAGAGCTTTGAGCGCATGCAAGGAAAAAGATGGAAAGAAAGGGGAATCAATAATTCAAGAAGCACCCAAGGAAAAAATATAAATATGGAGCTATGTAATAAGAAAAGTGTTACTATTATCATTGTTTTTATTGAGTCAGTCTCAATAATATATTGTAAGGGGTTGGGAATGTTACTGTTCTTGCGCACTAAGGTAGAGTCTGTAATGAGTATCTGAGAAGGGATTCTATTGTGTAGGAAAATTTATGAGAGATGTACTCAATGTGTAACTATTTTGATATACTGATAATATGAAAGATTGTTCGGGCCATAAATTTTTATTTTAATGTGTATGAATCTATGGTTTCTATGCTACACAATTACATGTATCATGTGTGTTTAGTGTTTAATCACTATCGATGAATGTATTTTTACGTATTGATGTATGAATCTAGACATGGTTATGCTAAATCCGGTGATTCATTCTTTTTGACTCACTTCACCTTAGACGTCTTGGATGCGCTTCAGGTGAGACCTCTTTCCTTTGTAGAAGGTTGAATATGCCAATGCTCTTAGACTACAATGGTACCCTTTATAGGTAACCTCCGAGAACCCTGGTCTCTATTTTGTGCTAACATGGAGAAATCCCTTTCCCTTGTCTGGAATGTCGAGAGGGGGAATCCCCTTCCAAGACCAATGGAATCCTACACAAGGATCTTACTCTTGACAATGGATGTCATCAAGGGGAAATTCATTTCTTGGTCAATACTATCATATCCAAGGGGATTTTCTTTCATAAGGGATGTTAGCAAAGGGAATCCCTGTTTTGTCTTACGGGAACCAGATGGGTGGAGTTTTTCCTCTGTATAATTAGGGTTACCAAGGTTTTACTCAAAACCTTGGATCATCTGCAAACTCTTCCAGACAACATGGTGCGAGTACTAACCCAGGTTATTCTTTTCCGGTGAGTACCCAACCCGAAATCTCCAACTTAGCTAGTCCAAATTTTGGGGCCCCACTGAGGTTACCCTTTTTGGAAATGTTAAATTTACCATACCTGTTAAATCTCATGAACGATTCATTTTTCCATGATTCAAACTGGCCTTCGTTCCCCAACAAGTTGCCTTTGTACAGTATGAAATTCAAAGGTAAGTCTAGCGAGGATCCAAGCGACCATGTGATGAATTTCGATCTATGGTGTTCATCAAATTCTTTAAATGATGATTCCATCCAGCTTCGTCTCTTCCAGCATACTCTAACGAGAGTCACAATGAAATAGTACATTGAAATTGACAGTTCATCATTTAACACATTTCACGATCTGGCCTTGGCTTTCCTCAACCACTTCTAGCTTCCTATCTGGTATGATGTCGAAACTGACCTCCTATCCACGCTTATATAGGACAAAGCTACTCACATATCATATGATATCCAAGAGTCGCAGAGGTGGAAGAGGTTGATCAAAGCTAAAGTCCCTCCTGATTTCTTGTTGGAATGGTTCCTTAAGTCCTTATTTCCTTACATCTCTAAATATGTATCAACGTTAGGAGTGTCCTCTAAGGAGGAGGTGATATTTAGGGCCCAACAACTAGATTTAATATAGTCACAGTTTGGGATCCTTTACGAGATTATATAGAATGCACTGTGACCACATTTTGAACCTTCGAAAATGAAATCTAGACCACATGTTGACAACATTGTTGGGTTTGTAGAAATTTCTACCACAAATATTGTTACAAACCAGATGTAGTAGATGAGCATTCATCCATCTAGGGTTAGTCAAGCCATGAATTCGACTGTTTCCGCCATATAGTCATCGAATTTTCATGCTATACAATTGACGGTCCCAAAGGATACCCAACAACATGGAGGGAAGAATAGAAATGGTAAGGATAAGAAAGGCGGTGGAAACAATAATAAAAATATAAAATCTAATGTGAATGTTGGAGGGACCAGGAAGGAGAAGAAGAAAGTGAAATTACCTTACAAGATTTGTAGTGATGATCACCTTACCCATCAGTGCCCAAGGTTGGAAAAGGCTCAACGATTGCTAGCGTAGAAGCATCCTGCTATGCTTAAGAACCTGTTCCCACATAGGAAACATTTGTGGGTGGGATCTTCTGGAGGAATTCCACAAGTGGCACCCAAAATGCACCCTTGTTGGATGGATAAATTTCGTTCATCAATATGGTGAACCATAAGATAGTGGAGGAAGTTGATTTGTTGACCTTAACTTGTAATTATGGTAATACCAAGTCAACGTCTAAGGGTAAAGAAACTTTGGATCCTTAGAATTATGTCCATATAGAGAATCTTGAGAAGGAAACAATGCCACACATACTAAAAGTTTTGTTTAAGAGTGCGTCGCATAACCTGAATGCTCGAGCCACACCCAACTATTATATTGTTGAGGAATTGGCTCAAACGCCATGTGCAATGCCATCCATAGAGATGATACAAATTTTCCTTGTGAACTGAGCTATATTGTTGTTTGTGATAGGGGCTATTGAATATTCAATCTAGCTCATTATGAATTTTGACACTATAGAGGTGAAGCCTTGTCTTCCCTATCATGTATCCTTCCATATTAATGTTTTGTATGTGAAACACATCATTGGAAGAACCATTTTTGATGAAGGTGGTTCAACATGTGTTATGTCGTTATCTTCCCAGAAAGAAATTGGTTCCCTTGATCTTAACCCATATCCTATTATTTCAAATACATTCGATAGATGATCATTTAGACCACATGGTCTCATTTCCTCTTTTATTGTCTAGTTAGGGGGGAAGACCGTTTCTGTTGAAGTTGAAGTAGTCAACACTCTGCTTGACTGTAACCTTTTGTTAGGAAGGAGTTGGTCCTATGCAATAACTACTTCTGTGTCATCATTTTTCAATTTTTGTGCTTCCCTCATGAAGGGAGGATAGTAACGATAGACCAGATGTTGTTCAACCGCTTTGACTCCATGGAAAATCTGGGATCTACATTCCCATTGATGAAAAAATCTAAGATGACAACTGAGAGCATTGATGTTGGAATGTGCCCGTCGATTATGGGAAATTTCAATTTATCAACACCATTTTCGTACATTCGAGCTACCTCAGTCAGCTATCAAACGTCGAACCCCTCGGTGCCTGTTACATGGGTAGGTTTGTTTAGAACTAGATATTTTGAAGATTCATGGGTGTTACCCTCACCATGCGAATCAGTTGAAGGTATTTCCCATGCCAGGATGAACATGCCATTGTTTGCAACAACGATCTCTTATCAAGCAATCCAACAAAATATTGCAACCTCTAATCCGATTTCTTCATGGAGGAAAGAAGACGATCAATTTCCAGAGTCCATTTGGGCCCATAAATCTTTGAATTCTCTCAATTTCCTTGACATTGTCTTTCCTTTTGACGAAGCTATTATAGAGGAAATGATAGGACCAAAACGACCATGGGAAGATTTGCATCACCGATCATATTTCCTTCTATATCCAAGTCGAGTTGAAAGTGGAGAGTTTCGATTAGCTGTGAGTGGAGGTGTCGATCAACCTTTGAACTCCTTGGAAAAGAAAGGTGTTTATGCTGAGGGGAACATGGTGAATATATATTAAAATATTCTGATAAACATCTCTAAAACCCTTAGCATAGTAGAAAATGTTTTTATCAGTGCAAACTATTCTCCTGAAGAGACCCATACGTATACCTCCTTATTTAAAGATTCCCACGATGTTTTTTCCTGGTCCTATGAGGAAATTCTAGGCATTGACCCCCACATTGTCGAACATGATATTCGTAGTTACAAAAATGCCAAGCCTGTTTGGCAAAGCTTACAACCAGTAAACCCTAGGAAAGGAACAACTATAAAGGTTGAAGTAGAAAAGATGGTTCCTCTTAGTGAATGGGTGTCAAACCCCGTTTTGGTAGATAAAAAGAAAGGAACCATAGACGTTTGTATATATTTCCATGATATGAACAAATATTTTCTAAAGGACAACTTCCCAACACCTTTCATTGACCAGATAATTGATGAGTGTATAGGGAACAAAATCTTTTCCTTTATGGATGGATTTTCTGGGTACAATCATATTTAGATCCAACCTGAGGATCAACATAAGACAACATTCATATGTCCCTTGGGGATTTTTTCATACAGAAAGATGCCTTTTGGCCTTAAAAATGCTGGATCTACGTTCCAACGGGCTATGTCATTCACTTTCTATGATTTGAAGCACATTATTGAAGTGTAGTTGGATGACCTTGTCTCTCTCTCTCACATGAGGGTAGATAATCTAGGGCATCTTAGAATTATCTTTGAAAGATGTTGTTACTATTGTATTCATTTAAATCCGAACAAGGGCATATTCTACATCGTTTTGGGGTGTCTGTTGGGTTTTATTGTATCTAACAAAGGGATCATGGTTGATCTGTTAAAGGTTGAGGTAATAGTTCAGTTGCCCCCCTTGTGTAATATTCATCAGTTACAAAGTCTTCAAGGAAATGTGTTTTTCCTTCGATGCCTCATTGCAAACTACACCGACATCAATAGGGGATTTATGCACTTGTTGAAGAAAGGGGCTCCCTTCGTTTGGGACGAGTTCATGCAACAATGCTTCGATGCACTTAAGAAAACACTTGTATTTTCCCCTTGATTAGTCCTTTGGAATATAAAATGGATTTATTGTTGTTATCATGACAAATGAATCCACAATTGGCACAATATTGGTTCAGGAAGATGGTAGCATGCAAAAGCATGTAATATGTTATCTCAGTTGTGGTTTGATTAGGCCCGAACTAAATTATTTGCATGTTGAGAAGATATCCTTGGTAGTTGTTCACGCTATCCAAATATTGAGACATTACATTTTACTACGAAAAACCACTATAGTTGTAGATGCCAATCCATTTCAATATGTCCTAACATGATGTATAGTAAAGGGAAATAGAATAAGTGGATCATCATTCTACAAGAATTTGACTTGGACTTTGTATCTGCTAAGTCCAAGAAGTCATTGGTTTTCATCGAGTTGATGTCATAATTTCCTCGAGAGGATGAGGAAACCGTAATCAAAGACTCATTTCTAGACAAGCATATGTTCCTTATCTCTTCCAATGATCATTTGTACGAAGATATTTTAATATATCTCCATACTTTGAGGTTTTCTTCGCATCATTCACAGGACAATCGACGTCATATTCATGATAAGGTGAAGAATTACCTCATTATCGGTGACACTTTGTATCACAACATGGCGATTCAATTATTTGTCACTTATTGACACATGAGGAAGTAGAGTCCTTGCTTAATGATTGCCACAATGGAGCATGTTGTAGTCATCTATCTAGGTTGGATACAACCCAAAATATTTTGTGTGCTAGGTAATTTTGGTTGACGATCTTTAAGGATTGTATTAAGGTGGTCAAAAGTTGTCATTCTTGCCATATGTTTTCTAGGAAAATGCACGTGCATTATTCTCCGTTGTTTTTTTTCATCATCGTTGGTTCATTTAAAAAGTGGGGAATTTATTTCACCACATGTCACCTATCTTTTTCTATGGGGTATCACTATATCATCATGGCAATCAACTACTTTATGAAGTGGGAGGAGGACATGCCTACTTTTTCTAATGATGGTGAGACCAAAGCCTTGTTTTTTTTCAATTAGGTTAACACCAGGTTCAAAGTTCCGAGAGAGATTGTCACTGAACATGGCCGTCACTTTCATAACCAAATGATGTCAAAATTAACATCTAAATTGAGATTCAAGTAGGATAATTTGTTTCCATATTATCCGCAAGTGAATGGTCAAGTGGAGGCTATAAACAAGTTTCTCAAGACCATACTTCAATGCACTATCAATAAGAGTAAATCTAATTGGCATTTGATGCTTTATCTAGAATTATGGGCATACTGAACCTTGGTCAAGACTACCACAAATTTCTCTCCTTTCCATCTTGTTCACGAGGTAGAAGCAATCATGCCTATTGAATGTGAAATCCCTTCGTTAAAGATCACAATTGGACTTATGCCTGACATGACAAATTAGAAGTCTATCTCATTCATTTAGAGTATTTGGATGAGCAACGTCGTGATGCTGCTATGAAAAACGAGACTCATAAGAAGCATGCCAAGTATCAGTATGACAAGTCTGTCCACCCAAGGGTGACCTTGTTTTTATTTACGATCAAGATAAGGATGCGTTAGGGGCATACAAGTTCAATACGATGTGGCATGGTACTTACATTATGAGGCATGACCTTCAGAATATAGCTTATGATTTATCTGATTACTAGAGTAATGTGCCACTAGAGCCTAGAAATGGGCTCTATTTAAAGAGGTATTACGCTTGAGATTTTTTTCTTAGGCGTCTTCCCTTTGTATTTTTGTTCATAGATAGTATTTTTGGCTTTTATCTCATTTTTTCTCTTGGTTTCTTATAGTGTTTCTACTTGATTGGAAGATGTCTTTGGAGTCATTGGTCCATGTTGGGTTCATGGATTGCACAATCCATCAGAATCAAAATCTCTCTTTCGTAGTGCGGGTGATTTATTCACCTTTGGGCCAAGTGGTTGTATATGGAGGAGCTTATATGGGGCCAACAATGAATAATGTGGCTGAGTATAGCACTGTGATTGAACTCCTAAGAGATTCTATCACATATGGTATCTCATTTTTAGAGGTTCGTCTGGATTCCCAATTGGTGTTTTTGCACCTAAATGGTCAATACCGTGTGTGCGATCCTACGTTGCTCTGATGATTCTTACGAGTACACCTTTTGGAACAACATTTTAATTATATTACTTATAATCATGTGTGCAGAAGCAAAAATTCTGTGTCTGATGCATACACTAAATATGTATTAGATTGACATTTGTTACATATCTAAAGTTAGAAACACACACATGTCAATGTACATAAACACATTTTACACATAAGTAACAAGGAAAAAAAGAGATGTACATATTATTTTCGTGTTCATAAACACAAAATATGGATTTTTAAGTTACAAAATTTGAGCCCCTAGCTCTGAATGTTTATCTATAGGCCGGTACAAAATGACTCATATGATATCTATGTCGAGGGCCCCACCCCCGCATGTGTGTCTTTGTAGCACACAATGACAGTTTCCAAATGCCGAAATAACCACATCCAGGCATGTGGAACACCCACTACTTGTCCTTGCCTTTGCTATGGAAATTCCTCAATCCGAATCATGAGAATCTGATGGGTAAGGTGATCCAAATTACTCTGGACATTATGCAATGTCTATTCCATCTGTGCGACATTGATGATTGGCTGTGCCTCACCGTGCCCCATTCTTCATTGACATGGGTACCCCTTTGGCTGCCTTGGTCCAATATATGCACATTCACAATTAAAAATTAAATAATTAAATCATTTAAATTTTTTCTTACCTATCTCACCCAACGCACCATCGAGAGGCACATGCATGTCTGGATCACGAGAAAAACTTATCTATTCATCGATATAGTTGTCAATAGCAATGATCTGATTCTCCCACTAGTGGAAAAATGCATCGTCATGTGCATAGAGTAGCCGCCCACCTCCTAAGCGTTGTATCAACATGGACCATCATAGTAAACATGGTTCCTTGAGTCAATGTGGTGGCATAAAGACTCATGGACTAATGGAAAGTACTCTTAAAGAAGAAGAAAGAGCACAATATACTGCCATATTCATAGTTTTTCATCTTGCCATTTTTTCATTCAGTAAGTTGAGTCTTCATGCTTTGTAGTAAAGACGTGCTCCAGTCGTATATCACTAGGCGTAAGTACTCTACTACATAAAAAATCCATGGCCTTGGTGCCTGGTGTAGTTAGGCACATTTTTCCATCCTGCTAATGGTCTAAAGAATTACCTTTAGACTCAGGTCCTCTATGATACGAATCGAGACTTGACTCCCAACTTGTTGTCTCCCAGGGGTGCAATAGGATGCAATATAGTCCTCTATAGTTAGACCAATCCCCCCTTGGGTCTCAAGGTTGACCATGTCACCTCATCTGGAGATACCTATGATGAAATAGATGTCATCCACTTCTATGGTCAATGATTGACCATCTAGCATAAATGCATCTGCCCCCGGATTCCAATAACCAATTAAGAGTTGTAGCAATATTTTGTGTGCTCGTATATTTGGAAACTCATAAACATTTCTCAACCACATAGCCATAGAGCCTATAATAGCTCCGGATTTTCCAAGGTCTCTTGTTCAACATCTTCATGCTATCTCTCTCTCCATTCAATAACCATTTTTGAGTTCTGCAATCATACAAGTTTTTTTTTTTACCCTTTGCGCACTTGTATGGACCCACCGTTAAGATATGGCACATATACGATAGAGTATACATGTCCCATTCTAATCCAGGGCATGCATGATCCTGTCCACTTTGAAAACCAAAAATGCAAAAATAAAAATGGAAAAAACTTAAATTTTTTGGCATGAAAATGAAGAGAAAGATTTTTTTGGTCTTGATGGCAAGGATTTCCGACCACTTTAGCTCCAACTATGCTCATCATAAGGTTGGAAGGTTTTCCCACTCATTTTCTAAATTTGGTAAAAACTTAAAATCAAATGTTTTTAGGGTTATTTTTTCGCATTATATAGATTTTTTATACCCACTTTTATATAGTTTTCACCATTTTTTGTCATTTAAATGCCCAATGAACCAGATTTCTAGTACAATATGATTGTTTGAGTTGAGATTTTGTAGGGAGGGTGATTGAAATGGTATTTTTGTATCCTCTAAGTCCATTTTTTTCGACTCTTTGAGGTAATGTTCCCATTACTGACATATAGGGTAGGATATTTTCTAACTTGCATATTGCATTAACAATGACCTATTATACATTTTCCTTAGGGTCAACCCTGCTTACTGGCGACATAAGCCTTTCCAGCCGTTTTTAAGTGTCATTTAGTTCATGGTAGCACCTACTATCATGGACATCCTAGTTAGATCTTGTTTTTCCTTATGGTGCCCATGCTGAATTTTTTTCTTAAGCTCGAGAGTCCTATTAGTCCCACCATGACATTGCGTTGAAACCTCATACTCTTCTCAATATTATTCTGGCTATTTACCTGCGGGGCTCCCATGCTTACTTGTTAAGTTGTAATACAACACTGCATTCTGCCGTTGGCACTTTTGAGCCTAATGTCGACTTCAACTTGTTGTTGCTTAACTATTTTCTTAAGCATTCTCACCAATTTCCATCCTTGCAAGTTTCTCCTTTGCAATTTGACACCTGTACCCTAGGAGGAAAAATTCCCCAAGTGTCCATATCCTATACATGGATACTTTCATTGAGCGTAGGTATGTTCCTTGCGCTTGGAACTAGTTTTCTTGCCCACGACACTCATTTTATCTATGTATTCTAGCATTCTTTTATTCCTTTTCAGGTTTTCCAATATGAAAAAGACAAAAAATCAGATAAAAAAAAACAATGTGGGAATGTGTCTTCTTTACCATTATTGGAAGAAGTCGAGTCACATCTGAACAAAGCAGAAAATATTGAGTCTAGTCTCAATAATTTGGTTTAGTATGACTTTAGGAAACTGAACCAGTTACACATAGTTTTTACTCCTTCAACATGTTATTCTTTCAGTCACTACGAAGAGTCTGTCATTGCCTCCTGCATCACAAACTTATGTCAATGTTCATTTTCATTCCATGCTTGCTAACTCACATATTGTATCATGTTATTATTCAGAGGAAGTTTTAAACCTATGTCAGCCATTCCACAAAAAAATTGACTTTGCAAATCAACCTTCCCATGTGTCAAGTACATCTTAGAATCAAAATTGTCTTTGTCCTATACTCATGCTGGTATGGAGGGTCCCCATTGACTTCCTACCAGTAGGTTAATATCTTATCAAATGTGACAAATTGCTCTAAGAGTTTGACCTAGAGTCACACCATGGCCCTATTTACATAATTGATAGGTGGTTTGTGCTCAACAAATGACATTCCATCATTAGTCACTGACTGAGTGGTTTCCCTTGTGTTTGATGACAACAAAATTATTCACACATCAGGATTTGTGCAGTACCTTGGATTCCATTTTTACCCATTGGTGTTTTCCTCTCCTTTGTCGACAATTTTCATTATTGGATGTTATTTAGAGGGTCTCTTTCATGTACTATTTACATCTGTTGCACGTGGGAGACATACTTCATGGTGGTCCTTTCAATATTTTATCATAGTTCTTCCAAATATTTTTCCTTTTGCTACTCCTCATGTTGGATGATGGGGGATGCCTTAATGCCCTCCTTCTAGTGGATATCTTCCTATCGACTTTAACACATCTTTCTCTAGGATATGGATCTCGAGTCATTATTAGTGCCTTGGGGCTTGGAGTCATCAGTTGTAGGTTCTCTTTCTATTGACATTGGGAATACATCAATGTCCTCTGATCGATAGATTCTACCAGGTGTTCGACATCGGATCCTCTATCCACACTTGTTAATGGTATACATCAATGACTGATAATCAAACAATGTCTCACTATGTTTGACTTCAACACATTTATTCACATAGTTAAAAATAGTACCACAATGGTTGATTTGAAGACCTTGGGGATGTAGTTGAAGACATCAGGAATGTAGTAGCATCACCTCTTTTATGATGCTTCCCAAGTTGCGATTGGATAGTACCACTCCTCACATTGGTACTTGTGAGGGATCAATTATCCAACTCTTTCCCCTAGATATCCTTCATTGATTCTGAGACATAGATCCACTTTGTATCTCTTTCGTGTCTATGATCTTTGTTTGACATTGATCCACCATGTATCTCTTTCGTGGCCAAGATCATTTATTTCTATATATACATTCTTCATGGATCTGCAGTGTACTTTATTGGTGACCATTCTTGTAATCACACTTGATCATGGGTATGCCTGCCTTAGGAAATGAGTTTTCTAACTTGTTTCTATGGTTGGTTGTTGTTATTAGATTGAATTTTGGTGACCTTCACCCTAGATTATAGCTCTTCGAAGACTTATAATGTATTTCATCCATTTATTTTTCTTTTGACCTCACACATTAGGGGTGTTAACATTTGAATCTGCCAGGAATGAAATGACAACCTCACGAGGATATGAATCCCCCTACGTTTTAGAGAGGTGGTACTCTTCTTTGGATAAAATATATATCTTGAATATATGGGATTAGGAGAATGCTTAGGAAACAAACCCTAGATATTTGTTGCTTAAATTTATCCAATAAAATGGTTCTTCAATAACCTGATATGATATTTATGTGCAAAAATAAGTCTTCTAACAATAGAAAAGATTGAAGGAGGGCTTCAACATCAGAATTTATTTGTGATCAACATCACATATACAATATTCTTAATCACATACAAATGCATCCATATCTTCTTCACGAGAAATAGGAGAGAATAATTTGACCATCTCAAATAATTTTAAAAGAGTATTACTATAAAGATCAAAAGAGAATTTGATAGATCAATTTCAAATATCTCATACTTAAGACTCAAAGTTACAAGATACAATCGAAATCAACCCCGAAATAATTCTTTGTGGAGTTTTATTCATGAAAAATATTCTTCATTAAAAAATATTTGACAGTCATGTATATGGCTGTAAATACTCCATGATCATATAAGAAAAAGTCTTTTGAATAATAAAAGAAGAACACTAAAAAACTCAACCTTGTGCCCAATTAAGAGATTCAAGCATAAAACTATGAGAAATGGTGTAGAAGAAGAGAAAGAGTGGATAAGATGGAGATCTCTCTTCGTTGATTAGAATTTTGGCTGTATATTCATGGCTGTACTTTCTTCTTCCTCTGATCTTCTTCCTTTTCTCCTTTGATAATTCTGATTATGGAACCCTTGATGAAACACTTCTTCTCTTTTTAAAATTAGATTTTCTAACTACTTGAGTAGTTAGGGTTTTTCTTTTCTTTAATTTCCTGTACACTTTTCCTCTTGAAGTATTCTCTTTAATTAATTATTAATTATTATTTTTTTTAATTATTTCACATCATTATCATTCGTATCTTTAAAATGGGTCTTTTTCCTTTTTTAATAAAAGTTTTTAAATAAAATTTTATTTTCAAAGTTTTATTAATTTCCCTTTAAAAGAGGATGAATTTATTTTTAATTTATGGAAATTATAGTCAACTTTTAAACCATGGAAATCATTTCATATTTGATCTTCATTGTCTTATATTTCCAACGATATAAAGGTTTCCCAAATCCGACTCCCGGATCTCAAGATATGAGCTCGTGAAGTTGAGTTGTCAAGCAAATCCATTAAAAATTAAGCTAATTGCTATTTCCATTTCTGGGAAATTGTGGCCAATTTCAGCCCTTATAACCTATACCATCATCTTCCTCATCGAAATAAATTTCCAACAGTATAAAATTTATGTGATTTCACGACCCGGAGCTCAAGTTATGGCCTCTGCAAGATCATGACTCAACCACCATCCATTAATTTTGTGGGTCATTCTTAGCCTTTGATTTAAAATTTCCTTGTCCTTTAAAATTCCCATCCCACATGAATTGTGGTGGTTGAAACATTGGTGTTTATAATGCAAATTCCTTCCTTATTATTCATGTAAATTAAAGGAAATTATGGAAGTCATTCCTTAGCTTAACTCTTAGTGCCTTAGAAAATATATCTCACGGTAATATTTTGGCCACCAAGTCATTGCCTAGCCATCACCCAGTCAACCTATATATTTATAACACATCACGTCTAATCATCATCCAGTCACTTCCCATGTGTCACTTGGATATTGTTAAGAACCAAATATCAATATAGCATATAAAACCTCAGAAAAAGTACTCAACGCCTTGAAAAAGAGATAATTTTAGATAATAAGCCTCTT
>SNQJ01S0061420.1:59611-71687 GCA_010110895.2 Picea sitchensis | reverse complement strand
GTGGGGGGCGATTCTCTACATCACCCCATCCCCAAGGGGCTAAGCCTTGGTCCCACGGGGCCAAGGCTTAGCCTGTGGAGGCTCGGGTGATGTCGGGTATCACTCCAAACCCCATGGGATAAACCTTGGTCCCACGGGGCTAAGGCTTATCTCTTGGGCGTTGGGGTGATGCCTCATGGGAGAGGATTGTAATATCCCTCGGTCGAACCCAAATGTAATTATAATCCAAGTATATTTAAGCTAGTGAGTTGTTTAGACATAATTTTTGTAATACACCTTTCATGGCATGGTGCACGCATATACTACGTAGTAAAGGGATGTAATGTGCACATTTTTGAATATCGTGTGGAGTAACTAAGGTGCGCGCAACCTTAAAGACAGATGATACATCACACAGTAACTAAGTGCACACAATATTAAGGTCAGGGAACCTTTGTGTATATAATATGCATTATAGGCTGGTGAGCCAGTATTATAAGCCAACATGCTTATGTCTTGAAATTAGGCCAGTGCGCCTAGATGTTAAAGGCTAGAGCGCCTACTTTGTACATGACTCATGTTACCAACTAGCGTCAGAGCATGAGTGGTTTCTCTGGAGTGGCATATCCCGACCTTAGGATGGTCGAGGGGATCGTTACAACTAACCTTTATCTCTCAGTAGTGTTGTAGTTAATTTATGTTGTTGATACCTTCCTACTAGCAAAGGATAACGGGTGGTCGATGTCTCATGTTCCCGGTTGTGCTAACACAACTCCTAATACAATGGAATATGCATCAACATGCACATGAAATTATTTGCTCCAATCTAGAAAAACCAAAATGGGTGCAGTAACCATCTTCTGTTTCAGTGTGTCGAAGCTTTGTTGACATTCTTCTGTCCAACTAAATTGACATTCTTTCTTCAGAATCATCTCCAGGGGTGATGTAATATGGGTGTAACCCTTAATGAACTTCTTGTAATATCCAGTGTGTCCCAACGCAGTGCGCAGTTGTTTGACTCAAGTAGGAGGTGTAAGATCAACAATAACGGAAATTTTATATGGATCCACCAACAGTCCCTGCTTACATACAATATGACCTAACAACATTGCAAATGGTGAGAAGAAGATGCACTTCTTCAGGTTCAAAGAAATTTGACATTGTCTGCATCTGTCCAACTTTAGCCTTAGACATTCAATATGATTTTTCAACAAACTAAAAACAGTCCAATCATCAAAATATGCTTCTAGAAATTTATGCAGAAACTCTTTGAACGATTCTACCACCACCCTAGAAAAGATGGTTGGAGCATTCTTCAATCCAAATGACATCACTATATACTAATAAGATCCCCATTATGTTGCAAATGTGGTCTTATGGTGATCTTCCTTGGCGATCCAGATCTGATGTTATCCTGAAAATCCATCTGTAAATGAATATACCTCCTAGCCTCCCACATTATCTAGCACTTCATCAGTGAATGGTGTAGGGAAGGTTCATGCAAACATGCATCATTAAACTTTATGAGATCCACACATATCTTGATATCTCCTGTCTTCTTGTCTTATACTACCATATGGATAATCCATTATGATTCTTCTACAGGTTCTATAATCCCTGCTTCCAACATTCTTTCGAGATCAATCTTCACTTTCTCCTTATATTTAGGGTTCAACCTGTAGGGTCATTGTTTAATTGGTTTTGAATCTGGTTTCAAAGGGATCCTCATCTCTCCCATAGGTCCTTTTATGCCCTTCATATTAGTGAACTTGGTCAGAAACAAGTCCTGATATTCATACAGAAACTCTGTAATCTTGTCAATGGTAGCAACATCCCAATAATCTTCGACATTTGCAAGATTTGGTGGCTCCTCCGTTCCAATATTGACTTTCTTAATCTTGATTGGCTTTCCAATAAATGGTAACTCAAGTCCTATTCCTTCCACGTCTCTTTGGCCTTCTGTTTCGATGATGTTCACCTTCCAAGGGTCATCATCTTCATCGACATTGATGTTGTAGCAACTTTCTAGTTTCTGGAGAGGCGTAGTCCATTCGTCCTCTTCTTGTTCCGTAGGGAGGCTAGATGCCTCCTCAAATACTTTTTGTCTTACAATCTGTAATGCTTGATCTACTGAAGGATATTGAATTTCAAATAAGAAGGTGGTTACAAAATTCTGAGTCATACCTTCCCAATCTGCGGTGATGAGGCACAGCTCTGCTTGGAGGTACCAGTTGATAGGTGTTGTGTCCAACATATTAATGAATTTGTGCACCCACTATTCTTGAGGAATGTCGCTCCAGGCCTCTTCACATATTTTCACATGGTCCTTTGGGTAACTTCTACATGTGTACCTTACTTCGCAAATTTCTACTTGTGCTGAGAACCGCGTTGTCATCAAAGTACGACATTGTATCCAATCTGTAATATTATTTTTATGTGTCCCCCACCATCTCATTGGTGTTGATTTCAAATCCTCATCCATTTCTAACAATCTTTGTTGTGTTGGTACACTTGTTTCAAATTTTGATAAGAAGGTTTCTAAAGAATTCAGGCCATCAAAGGTGGGTAGGTGACTTATTGTTGTGTCGATCCAGCGACCTTCTCTAGTTAATATAGCACATCTCCTTGTAGATACTTCATACATCTGGTTCTGCCAGTTTTCCAGTTCTTCTTCTAAATCTGATGAACACACGTTGTCACTTCGCCATCTCAGGTTTCCATCGGTCGTAGGATTAATGTAATCTTGTTGTCTGGCTGTTAGTTTTTAGATTTTTTACAATTCGTATGCATGGTCCTATTCTCTGATGGGCTCTATGTATCGTTGACCTTCATCTGGATCCAAGTGTGCAATGACGCTAAGGCAATATCGTTCAAATGTCATACGACTTTTCTTTAAATCAACCACAATGGAATTATTGAAGGCCCAATCAATTCCTAACAGTGCAAGATAAGGACAATTGTCATCCACTAACTCAATTACCTTGAAGTTTGCAAACATTATGACTATGTCGATGTCCACAGGGACATGCTCCAATCATCCAAATGGGCTGAAAGCTTGCTGATAAGACATTCTGATGACATTGACTTCGATTTTCCCATCATCGCCCAAGTTTGCTTCATCATGACATTGACCTCCGACCCTAAGTCGAGGACCACATAGTCGATATCATATTTTCGTATTTGAGAATTCAATTGTAATTCCTTATTTGTCCTATGCTTCTTAGTGATTTGGTGTACTGCCCTATTCGGTAAGGGGTCTATATTTTGTAGCTCATATTGTCTGATTAGATTCTATAGATCTTGTACAACGCTTTCATCCTTAATCAACTTAATGCAAGTGTATAAAAATTCCATGAGCTTGCTTACCTCTTTGCCTCCTTTTGGTGAAGTAGACTGATCGAATTCCTGAGGCATTCCATATTCTCTCACTTCTGGTCATGTCTTTGATGAAGAACCTTGATATGTTTTGAACTCTTTTCTTGCCTCCTCAAATATTTGTCTTTCTTTCTTTGCATCAAAAGTTTGGGTCTTCTCTGCAACTTTCCTGATTCCTGAATCTTTTGTAGTCTTTCCTTGGTTCAGTCTGTCTTCTCCTGTAACAACACCTCCTCGAGTAATAATAATGAATCTAGGTTCTTCTCCACGGGGTTCTTCTTTGATTAACTGTATTTGTGGATTCTGCTGAGGTCCCCGTCTCTCCTGAAGCTTATCTAACAGCACAAGACAATCTTCTATAACATGCTCAAAAGAGTTGCAATAACTGCAAGTGGTACAGGGGTTTTGACAGTCCCTTGTTAAGTGTCCTGGTTGTGCACAGTTGTAATAGATGATATTTCCTCAACCTCGGCCCATACCTCCTCCTCTTCCTCTTCCTTGGAATCCACCGCGAGGGTTGAAGTTTCCTCTCCCAGGAGAGTTGTACTGCAGAGTATTTCCTTCTTGTTGTACTTCGCCTTGGATTTTGCATATGTCTCTAGATATTTTGTGCATGAGATTGTAAGCCCTACAATCCCTATCATCATGGCCTACTGACTTACAAAACGTGCAATACAAATTTGTGGGTGCCTAAATGTACTTTTGCATGTAATAGCACTCACCCGGGCGATGTCGATTTCTGCATACTTCGCACCAGGGTAAGGTGACTTGCTTCAAAGGGATCAGAGCTCCAGATGCCAAGTATTCATGAAATAGGGGACAGTTCTCCTTGTCATGGCCCTCTGATTTTCATCTGACACACCATATTTCTTCTCTTTTGTCTTTTCCCTTGTCTTTCTTCATATCTTCTGGTTGCAGAGACAAACTAGTTAGTTGACTCAAGATCTGACTCATACCTAAGATGGATTCTCCCATAGGGGCTTATTCAAGCTTCACGGTGATCTCCAACACCTCAGCCTAGGAAACAATCTTCTTCTGCATCAGAGGAACTCTGATGTGTGGTAAGGGGACAACAATGAACCACTCGTTGTTCTGCTCATCTAGGATCTGAAAGTCAATTGGCCAGTCAAGGTCTTGAATCTCTGATCGAATTCCCAAACAAGTTCAGCTACCTTCTCTTTGATCTCTTTTAGCTCTGTAATACATTGTGACTCCAATTTAGGTTCCTTAAACTCTGCAATCAATGCATTTTTTGTATCATTCAGTGGTTTAGGCTGCACAAGTCCTTGGACAAGCTTCATGTACCAGCGCAATGCACGATCTCTTAGAGTAGTGCTAAACCGGGTTATTTTAACATCTTCATCTGTGACATTTTTAATATTCCATATGGCTTCACAGAACAACCAGTGTTGATCAGGATCTTCAGATCCATCTCCCCTAAAGATAGGGAGCCTCATCTCATCTTCCATAGATCTTCCTAGGGTTCCCGAATGAGTATGTGGTGGACTACTAGTGACAGTGCTCTGAACGCTCTAGTGGCTTGGATTACTCTGATTGCTTAATTTTACTGAATCAACAGGAGGGATAATAGTACTTACTTCTGTAGTCTACGTAGTTCCTGAAGTTTCTAGCTCGTCCTTGCGAGGCTCTTAAACATTCCCTTCCTATGTCCCAGCGGGTTCTAAATGATCTTCGTCTGTCAAATTTGCCTCTTCTCCACTGTAGAAACCCTCATCCCCATAGTTCTTCTTGAATAGATCCGCAAGATGGACTTCTTTGAAAACTCTGCCACTGCGCGTATGTCCAACTTCTGTGTCACTGTCACTGTCCAAATTATTGAACAATATCCTTCTAAAATCCAACCAATATACTGTATCTTCAAGACGTTCTTTTCATGCAATAGCATCTTGATTGTCAACTTCAGAAAATGTAAAAATTTCCCTCTGGGTCCCTTGAAAAAATATCTTTCATCTTGGCTATACGATTCTACCCTGTCAACAACAAACTTGGTGATGTACCCTCCAATGGTGCTATCGAACCAATGATCTGTTTCTCGTGACATGACGTTATCGAATCTCTTGACCTTCTAGATCAACGTCGATGTCCAAAACACAAGAAGTCTAGGTCCGATCTCAAACTAGGTATCTGCTAACCTAACTAACCACTCATATAGCTCCTAATGGATTCTTCCAAAGAAAATCTCATGTATATCAGTGAAGATATATCTCTCTAGCCAATCCTCAGTACTAAGATTAGTGTTCTTGTTTTGGGCTTCAACGAAGTCCTTTTCTGGATCCTCTATTCACTTCTGAATCTCTGTCTTCGATGGAAACCACCTTGACATTCCCTCAAGAAGATTCTTGTCCTAGCAATGGAACCATTTGTTGGCACAAGAGAAAAACCAGGGTTCAACTCCAAGAGTGCACCAACAAGCCCTAACTACTGGCCCTTTCGGAAACACCTGCGAAGAAGATTCAATCTCACCCAAAGTAGCTATGAGGGGGTTGTAGGACATAGATGGATACAACTAGGGGAATATCAATTGGATCTAACACAGATCAGTACAATATGCATAAATCACTTATCAACTTAGATCTATTCCACACATATATCATATCTACCACTGCAATGAAATAATAGTATATCAAGGCAAAAGAACACAACATCAATCACACACATAAGACAAATATACGTGGTTCACCCTCTCTCTAGGGCTACATCCACAGAACTGTGCTTTATGATATATTAAGATGAAGCATACAGTTCTTTTCTATTCTCTTAGCTAGTAGACCTTCTTTCTTCTCCTCTCTGTCTCTCCTCTTCTTGCGCACCTAGCTGCAGGATTCGAACTTCGCACCCACCTGAAGTTATTACAATACCAGAAGGCTCTCACACTTAGCACTTCTCTCCCACACAACAATATTCATTCATACCAATAGTATAACTAGATCGACAACAATATCGTACCAACCCAACCTAGGTCCTCTTGACCTTTATTTATACGTTACAATCACTCATTGACATCCTTAGGCCGAAACCTAGGTGTCAAAACCCTAGATACCAAAACCCTAGGTGTCTAAAACCCTAGGTCAACTTGACCCGCATTTTTCAGGGCTTCACCAACCTGTCTTTCCTTTCTTCTCACGCGGTGCTCCACAACATCCAATGGTGGATTTTTCCTCTTGCTGAGTTGTCCGCGATCCTTCTACCTTGTTTATCTATCATCCTCTATCTCCTCATCCAACGAATTTCTTTCTCGGACTTCGCTCCATCTTTTCTACTCTTTTTCTCACTTCGACCCACTAACAGTCACTGTGTCTTCCACACAGTTGACATTTTGCCTTTTCTTCCATGATCTTCACTTGCTTCCATATCTAAGGGCCAACAAATCATGTGCCCAAAGCTGAGATTGAAAGAGTCATGAACCAGACATAGTGGGAGGAAAAAACTCTGCTAGACACAGAACAACAGCCTTCGCCTACCAGTATTTCACAAACCAATACTCCACAGGTACCAACAGAGAAGAGAGCCAGAAAATAATTCTCTCCTTCAGTCACACAATTCTCAGCAAAAGACTTCCAAGTCTACAGGAAGAGGACCACAACCATCCATACACCTGACAGGTCCAGAGAAGAAGAAACTCGGTCCTTCATAGTTATGGAGGGACCAAATTCATCACTCTTCTCAGGTAGCCATCATAAAATGTCCACTTCCTCATCCAAGAAATAGACCGATACCACATTGTCAACTAAGTCCTCACAGGATCCTACATGACTTAATATTTTTGAGAAGTATAACTTAATTAAAAAGAAGAATCTAACCAAAAAAACTTATGCACAGTTTTGGAAGCAAACTTCTACAACACAGCACAGGTTATTATCTACCTTTGACACAGAGAAAGGAAGAATGCATATGGCATTCCTGAAGGAATAGGTTCCTCATCCCAAGTCAGTTTTGGATTACAAGAGGGAAACATTTGATGTCAAATAGGTTCATCCAACTGATAAAATGGATATGCACAAACATACTGGGGAGATGATTTTCTCCACCCTGCAAAATACTTCCATGATTGCTGAAAAGTTGCAGTTCTCTTTAAACAATGTCTAGTCTCAGTTGAAGCTGGAGAAGATATATTCCCTTGAAAAAGATAACAAGATCAAATCTCTGGAGGAGCTAGTACTCAAAATTGGATATGATCCATCAAATGTTAAGGTAGTTGAGGAACTACTAAAGAAGAAGAATGTTGACATAGCATCCTTAAGGAAACAATTGAAACTCCCAACCACTGAAGATTCACAGGCAAAGGAAATGGCTGAGACTGAAGGCCACAAGGTGGAAATGTTGAAACTAATCAATGGAGTAGAATGCACATGTTAAGGAGATGGAGGTTGAGCTGGATAAGTTAGTAAAAGAGAAGGAAAATAATGTGCCAATGGCTATCATCCCACTTTATTCAGTTCCTCTCACAGGGATCAATACAACAACAACAACAACCACGACAACAAAAATTCCAGCAGCCATTCCAGTAACAACTACATATGCATATGAGAAATTGGCAAAGTCAATGGAGGACATGACCCTGCAAGGATAAGAAATCAAAAGACTGCAGGAAGAGATTAATAACCTCTAGAAGTTGAAAGCCACATTTCAGTCGAGCTACAACACAGAGATGCACAAATCACAGAGGCTCAAGCAAGAACTGTAGAAGCTACAGAAGGAGACTTTTATGGCCAAGACAATGTTAGAAGCCAAATAAAACATCTGGATAGACATCTGCAAGTCCATGACAGAAATTTGGCCCCTTATACAAATTGTGTTTGAACAACATGAACTGGTGCAGAGAACCAAACAAGCCATTTACAAGATAAGGGGAGAATTGGGAGAAAATCCTACAGAGGCCACAAAAATCATCAGGTTCTTGAATTCCAAGACCAAAGAAGAGTTAGAAGCATTGGAAATTGAGGATAGGACAGAAACAATCCTTGAGGTCTAGAAGGTTTTGACCAAGAAGGGATTAATGTTGCAACTTGAGGAGAAAGCTCAGACAATGGATATTGGAGTACATAGGTTTTTCAACAAGGTCGACTCACCGTACAAGAAAGGTCTTCTAGGTTTACTAGTGATCAATGATAAACTGATTACTCTGTCAGACTACAAATAGAAGATCCTTGCAGTAGCAAAAGATGGTTCTAAATTTGCAGGAATACAAGGGAGCATAACTGGCAAAGCTTTCTTAGAAACTCTATAGTTGATCCTGAGCATCCAACATGAGATAAAATACATCTTCATCACAAAGCCAACCTTTGCTAAGTACACAGAGATGGATGAAACTTACAAAAGGTTACTCAAGGTTTCCATCCCTAGTCAAAAGAGATGGGAAGACCTATGCACCTTACTCAAGTAAAGGTGACAGGGACATCTGAGTCAGCATGAGGAAGATAGTCAAAGTCGAGTGGATGAATCACCAACTACTTTCCTATAAATCAACACTTAGGATTTGAACAGATCATCAACAATCCTATTCTTGCGTTTGGATGTTGGTGATGTTCATCTTGCTCTGTTAATTTTTATCTTACTCTATAATTATTTTTCTTTTCTTTTCTAATCGTTTAAAGGAAGTTAATGAACATAATTTGTCTCATGCACTCTGTTTCTAGTCTTTAGTGATATGCATGTTATTCGTCTGATATTAATCAAATAAATTCTTAACTACTTCTTTTATTGATTGCTTAACTCACCTGTTCTATCTTTCCATCACTTTTAAATTTAATAGATCCAACATTCTCACTATCTCACCCTGTGAAGAAACTTTTAAAAAGTTGTATCTGATCTTAATATTTAACACAGACCCCATAGCCCAATGGATGTTTGAATGCAATATTTCAGCCAATATTTATAAACAAAACAACAAACTCATATTATTTTAACTAGCCTAATATCTAAAATTAAAACAAATCTAAATCCTATAGAGAGATCCCTCTCTGAAATTGGCAGGGCTAGATCCTAGCTTCAAAAGTGGTCTTGGTAAGTTACCTCTGTTAATTTATTATTCCCTTAAAAACCTCTAGGAATTATAGAGTGCTAACAGATACTCTGTTCACATTTGACATGCACCGAAATTTGACATGGATAGTCATTTCCATGTCAAATTTCAAGATAGTTCCGACAACAATTCTATAGAAGGGAATGACAAACATTGACAATGAGACGTGCCTGATGAACGTTGATGAAAATGTGGATGATCTTAAATATTATGTGGGGACATCATACATCCTTGAGTATTGAAACCCTCCCATATTGTCAAGGCATGTGTCTAGTCTAACCATGTCAAATTTTGATGCATGCAGGAACATATTGAAGAAATTTCAACATTGGCCCCATTCATTGCTCACTATGTGGGGTCGGTGCATGACATTTATGGTTGGTGAATTGGAAGTTCCATGACATTTCAAGAGACTTCCAACAAAGATTATACATATGGAAATGAAAAATGATGACAATGAGACATCCATTATGAACGTTGATGCAGACATGGATAATCTCAAAGATTATGTGGGGATATCAGACATCCTTGATTCTTGAGACCCTCCCATACCGTCAAGGCATGTTTCTATTCTAACCATGTCGAATTTCGACGCATACATGTGCAGTTTGAAGAAATTTCAACATTGGCCCCATTCACTGCTCACTATGCGAGGTCGATGCAAGATGACATTAGTGATGTGTGTATTGGAAGTTGGATGACATTTCAAGAGAGTTACGACAAAGATTATATAGATGTAAATAAAGAATGACGACAATGAGACATCCATTATATTGAACGTTGATGAAAACATGGACGATATCAAATATTATGCGGGGACATCAAACATCCTTAAGTATTCAAACCCTCCCATACCATCAAGGCAACTATCTAGTCTAACCATGTCAAATTTCAATGCATACGGGAACAGATTGAAAATATTTCAACATTGTCCCCATTCACTACTCACTGTGCGGGTTTGGTGGAAGAAATTTGTGATGGGTGTATTGACAGTTCCATGTCAAATTTCAAGATAGTTTCAACAATGATTCTATAAAATGGAATAACGAATTGTGACAATGAGAGGTGCAGCATGATGAACGTTGATGCAAATGTGGAAGATCTCAAATATTATGTGGGGACATCATACATCATTTAGTCTTGAAATCCTCCCATACCGTCAAGGCATGTGTCTATTCTAACCATGTCAAATTTCGATGCATATAGGCACATATTGAAGAAATTTCAACGTTGGCCTCTTTCACTGCTCACTATGCGGGGTCAGTGCATGACATTTGTGGTGGGTGAATTGGAAGTTCTATGACATTTCAAGAGAGTTCCAACAAATATTCTATAGATGGAAACAATGAATGATGACAATGAGATGCCCATTATGAACATTGTTGCAAACATGGATGATCTCAAATATTATGTGGGGACATCAGACATCCTAGAGTCTTGAAAACCTCTCATACCGCCGAGGCATGTGTCTAGTCTAACCATGTTTAATTTTGACGCATACATGCACATGATCATGATCATGAAGTAAGATGCCCACTTATGGATGTTGCTTGCACTTATGTTTATGCTTATTATTGAGTACACCCACCTTTCTTGGAGCCTTATTTCACTTGCTTTCATTATGATTTCTCATGTGGGCACCCAACCTTTCCCAGGCCAACTTGAAAAAGCTAAGTCGAAGCCAACATTTCTCCTTATCCTGCATCTGACTCATCTTCTTTCCTAATGCTCCCTTGTGTGGCCATTTTCATGCCTTTGATGTGGGTGGGCACACCTCTTTCCAACTTGCCTTGCATTGCATTTGGACGCTCTACCTCCTTTTTTTTACGATTCCTCTTGTGGGTGCCCCTCTTTCCAACTCGCCTTGCCTTGCCTTTGGGCACACTGCCTTTTTTTCATTAATATTCCTCATGTGGGTGCCCATATTGCAAACTCACCTTGCATTGCATTTGGGTGCCCAACCTTGTCCAGGAAATCTTGAAAAAGTTAAGTCGAAGCCAAAATTTCCTCTTATCTGGTATCTAGCTCATCTTGTTTCCTAATGCTCCCTTGTGTGGCCCTTTTCGTGCCTTTCATATGGGTGCACACACCTCTTTCCAACTCGCCTTGCGTTGCATTTGGGCGCTCTGCCTTGTTTTTGTTACGTTTCATCTTATGGGTATCCCTCTTTCCAACTCGCCTTGCGTTGTGTTTGGGCACCCTACCTTGTTTTCATTACGATTCCTCATGTGGGCACTCCTCTTGCAAACTCACCTTGCGTTGCGTCTGGGTGCCCAGCCTTGCCCATGCCATATTGAAAAGGTTAGGTCTAAGCCAAAATTGTTCCATATCCGACATTTGGCTCATCTTATTTCCTAGTTCTCCCTTGTGTGGCCATTTTCGTGCCTTTCATGTGGGTGGGTGCACCTCTTTTGAACTCGCCTTGCATTGCATTTGGGCGCTCTACCTAATTTTTTTTATGATTCATCTTGTGGGGAAAACCTCTCTTACCAACTCGCCTTGCCTTGACTTTGAGAACCCTGCCTTGTTTTCGTTAAGATTCCTCATGTGTCCGCCCCTCTTTCCAACTTGCCTTGCATTACGCTTGGCCGCCCTACCTCGTTTTTGTTACAATTCCTCATGTGGGCTTACATAGAATTCATCTATAATGTGAGACACAAAATTTCCACAGAGAGAAAA
>SNQJ01S0061420.1:11013-52863 GCA_010110895.2 Picea sitchensis | reverse complement strand
TGATCAAATATTAGATGTGTGGCTCCAATAAATTATTCTCGAAACCAAGAGGAGCTCATTCAGGTATGTTCTGACACTCTCGTAAAAATGCACCTTAGAGTAAATAATGCGCTACAAATATGACTTGCATTGATTTTTTAGATATTTATGGAGGTTGAATGATTTTGGCAGGTACTTTAAGATATTTCTTCATCGATTGCGGGAAGCTCAAGACTAACAAAGGGTCATACAGCCGAAGAGAAACATGTGGGGTCAACCATTCCAACTATACTATTGACTAGTTCATCAGATCAGGTGTGATTTCTCCTTTCAACATAGTTTATATAGCCATCAATTCTAGTTATGTTTAATGTTTTATGAATTGTTATGTGATTATTTATTAATGCAGGGTTTTCTATGTGATAATTTATTGATATATATCATATTTTTAGTAGTTGTCATGTTCTCTCCTTACATCCAGTAATGGTAGATACAAGTACATTTATATTGAGTGAAAGAAACCTTGACTTCCTGTAGGGATTGATGAAGTGTTAGTTCATGCATCTACTGCTAGGGGTCCTCCTAGAATAAGGCCAAATGCAATGAGAAAAAATTCCATAAATAGTTTTGTTGTACTATGCCTCATTTTTTCTAGGAATTGTTCCAGATCATGGAGCATTTACTATCCATCCATCCTAAAAATCCTTTCATGTTGATCACGAAAACCCATAAAGTGCTTCAACGATACAATTTTCCTCCTTTGGTACAACATGGAAGCTAAGTAGTATGGATATCTATCTCAATTATAATAACATGGTTAGAGCATCTCCTCTCTTTAGTGCAAGACTCAATATAAACATCATAAACTAGAGGACAACTTAGGTCAAATGGAGTGAGTTTTTGGGTTATGATGGGGTTGCAAAAATTAGAACTTCCACCGAAACAATCTTAAGATAAAAATCACTTTCCTTAACATCCTTCTTGTATTAAAAGGCATAAAGTTGTATTGAATTAGCTAATGAGAAGTGTGAACCACTCTTTAGCAAAATAGCTTTGGGGGAAACCCAAAGTTGATTAGATGCATCATTGGGAACTTTAGGCATCTTCTCACTTTCTTATGGGAAGCAAATGTCATCCAAATGGTAGGTTCCTAAGGGATCATCATAAATAAAATCACAATGACCAATGGCATAAGAGTCCAAAACGTTTTTTGGACTACCAAGAGTAATTACGTAAGATTATTTATCACATTTAGGACAAGGTTGATTATAGAACTATGATACCTTATGGTTATATTTGTTAGCAAGGATATCATGATTAGGTTTCCAATTTTCACACTCGTATTCATTAGACAAAATTGGGCCTCCAAATCGATCATGATCAAAACAATTATGTCATATCACCAAACTAAAAGTTGCCAGTGTTTACATCAAGATCTAGATTTATCTTTATATGGTGGAATATTTTTGTATTTGAAATACTATCGGGAAGATAATTTTGTGAGTTATTTCCATTGTTGAATGTTTGGATTTTTTTCTGGCCAAAGAGAGAGGTTTTAAATAAATGTGTCTAAATTTGGACTATTACAAGGTCTATGACAAGTTGGAGTGGAAATTCATTCTCCACATGCTTGAGTGGCTAGGATTTGGGTCAAAGTTCATATATTATGTCAATATTCTATTTTCCAATGCTTTGGTTATTGTGTGTGTTAATAGATCCCTTAATTATCTTATTCCTCTTAGCATATGAATGACACAGGACTACCCTTTAGCCCCTGATTTATATGTTCTCACATCTGATGCCTTGGATTATCTATTATAAAAGGTAGTTTACCAAGGTAAAGTTATTGTCCTTCCCTAGTAATATTTAATCAACTCCCACTATTCTTATGAACACCTTTTGTAAAGCTTCTAAAGATATACTACAAGAGGAGAAAACCTCTATGATACTTATTTTATTATACAATCACCCAGGGTGGATTCCTTCCCAATGAAAATGGGTTAAAAGGGGGGGAATCACCAAGTATCTTGGTATTATATTTAGCATTGACATGACTTGAAATCAGATGTGAAACTGGGTTATTAATAAGCTTACAGTCAAACTTGAATACTAGAATAGTCAGGACCTTTCCTTAGCAGCCAAAATCCAAGTAGGGGACAATATTTTTAGTTTAATGCATATATATTATTTGTCTCTTTGGATTCCTAACCAACAGGGCTACAATAAAACTCTATCTTAAAATATCTCTTTTGGGTGAAGAATAAATGGGAAAAATGTCTACCTATGGTCAAGTGGTTGTTGTGCACTAGGAAACCACAAGATGGAGGAATTAGCATTAATCCTCATTTGGCCACTTATGGCCTTACCTTGGTAGCAAAGTGGTTTCTTAAGGCCACACATGGAAATGGATTATGGAAATAGATCATAAGGGATAGACTTGGCCAGCTATATGTGCAAAATTTTCTTCATAGCCAATTCCTTCTTTTTGCACATAGCCTTTTTCTACTAATTTTTATTTGTAGTTTTCATTGGTACCATCATACTTATACTTAGCTCCAAAAATACATCTGCAACTAATTGTCTTTTTATCTGCTAGAAACTCAAACAAAATTTAACTTCTATTTTTTCTAAGAACTTCAAGCTTTGACTACATGGCATCACATTACTCAACTTTCTTTGTTCTCTTCATATGTATGTGGTTCTTTTTCACTAAAACTTTCACTCATCAATGCATAATTAACTAAAGGTGACTCCAATCACTTGCTTCTTCTAAGCTCAACTTTACTTTCTATGCACTCTCTATCTACTTTTGTCTTCTAGTTCTCAATCTATCATACATTCTAGGTTCTACAACAAAATCTTAACCATCTTCACCAACCACTTGGGTGTCCTTGGCATTAGATTAGATTATTTAATTTATTATCCAAATTAAGGTAGAATTTCAAGAGTGTTAGTAACAATGATATCTTGTGCATCAACATACTTCTCAAATTCTCTTGTGCAAGCTTCATCAAAAAAATAAAGTGTTTTATTACAATTTTTTTATTTTCCAAGTCCCATAAGAAATATGCCTTCGATTGCTCCTCATATCCAAGAAAATTAATACACTTGTGCACTCTATCAAAGAAATTTGAATTGTGTTTCTCCTTTGGAATATGAATATAATATATGCAATTGTTTAATAGTAGATTTCTGATCACTCCATGCTTCCTCTGGAATAACATTCCAAATAATTTTAGTCAAAATTCTATTGATCAAATAAACTGCACAATTACAATGTTCAACCCTTTCTAGTTTCCAAAAATCTTGCAGACACGCTAATTGATTTAGAAGCCAGGTAAAATAAGCGAAGGTCTAAAGATGGAAGGAAATGTTAAATATGGCGCAAGCGCTAAGTTGATCGGGCCTGAAAAGTCATGAATCGTGATCAACTGAGATCAATGGATGGGAATAGTTGTAGAGGTTAAAGTTGCATGGAGTATAACGCCTAAAAGTGGTCCCACAATTTAAACCACGGGTTTCTCTCGAGGGTACGTGGCATCACCAGGCGCATTGCAGAACAACAGGCAGATTTCCTCAAAACCACTTTCGCACACCCCCGCAAAGTTGAAAAGTATAAAAGGATGTCAGTTGATTTATTTCATTTGTTTATTTCTTTCGAACACTGGAACCATTAGAACCTTGGCGCGACCACCATTTTCCGCTTGCAGCCCAAAAATACACCATCTACACACCATTTCTTCTCGTTTCTAGGTATTTACATCATAACCATGGATCCCATTATAACCTCAGTGACAGAACAAAACTCTACAGCAATAGAAGAAGCCCTAATTGATAGGGACACAAATGTTTCCGATGTTGAAATCACCATTTCCCCTATCTTTGTGTCCAGAAGTAATTTTTATGATATAATCGGTAAAAGTATATCATTCCTAGAAGCAGTCCAGGCCACCATAGTACCCTATGCCATCAAAATTTATTTCTCGTTCCATGAATTTGTAGGTTGGTGTACCAAACAATATTCTCATGAAGAAAGGGTCATTGTCAATAAACAAGGGTCCCAGGTCTTGTGTAGGATAGACGGTCTGTCAATTCGAGACTCCCTTGGTACACTAGAGTCTTTTTCTTCAAATTTTGAACCATTCAATGAAGAGAAATTGATTAGGGTATATATGGAATGTCCAACAGAAGTTTGAAGCCTGTTTTTACAACAAATTGTCAAACCTGAACAGTTTTCAAAAAGCCTGTCTATGCCATTGAATGTCAATCTAATGGTCATTGAAGTCCAGTGGGTCTGCTCCTTATCGAGTCAATTCTTAGGTTTAGATAGTAACAAGTATGTGGTGGAAGTCCTGATCATTTTCCTTTTGACCTTTTTCAAGTCTGATTCTAGTCTGTCAGTCTGTATTAACTTTGATAATTCCTAGTTGATACTATTCATAAACATCTAGTGAATTTCCACTCCCCGAGGCACTTCATATACTATAATTATATGTTGAAACTTTCCTAGAAAGTAACAACAGATAATTTCCTGAAGCATCATTTGTGTCAACTGAATGCAAAAGAATTGCATTTCTCATCTTCATTAACAAAGTTATCTCCAGGATTTATAGTATGATTTTCAATACTAGGCTGCCTAGAGTTCTCGATGACATGAGAAGTTATCTACAACCAAATCTAGAGAACAGAGTGGGAGATTAGGTAATATTCATGCATTCAACAATAATATGGGTTTATGGTTGTCATGAATCTCCTTACATATTGCCTGTTTTTCTAACTCCTAGAATCTTTGCCCTTGAATTCATCAGGCAGAGAATTATATCTGAAACAAATAATTTTCTAAAGTTTCATAGAGACTCCAACCTTAAGTTCCCTTTTTTCATTGGCCCCTTTATTGTCAAGTCCAGATCATGTTTATCTCAGGTTCAAGCAAAGCTCAAAGAGTTTGGTTTTGCACAGTTATAGGGAAGAAGGTATGATCCACACCACATCATATCCAAAAGAATACAAATGAACAAAAATGCTCCTTATGAGAATGAACAAGTTGAAGGTTTTGATAGGTTGGCGAATCTATAAGTCTATGTTGATGCGGAAGCGACCCTGCATACAATTCAAACACAACAAGCTCCTCAGAAGCTGATGATTAAAGTTACTAAAACAAGTGTTTACAACAAGAGAAGCATTCCAGAGGCTATGGACATTGATAGCCAACAAACCGTCAAAAATACGATGAAGGTTACATAGCCAACACAGATTGTGGATTTAGAATATGAAGAGTCCAGGGATCAAGAAAATCTAAATATGGTGGAAAGTGGTACTAGCACTCTAGAGATTAGGAAATAAACTCCAAAGTGAGGGAAGCTCAAGAACATTTTGCAGTAAGAAATATATTTTTGATAAAACATTGGGGTCAACTTATCAATCTAGGGAAGATTTGGAAAACAGTATATTGAGAAGGGAAATATAGCTTTGGGTGAGATTAATGATGTATTCCCTGAAGTGGAAACAGTCTCTCAGCATGAATATTATTTGTTCACAATAAGAGATGTTGAAAATAAGACCTTTAACATCATAGTTACAAAAGAATACAAAGTTTCCGAGATAAAGATAAAATATGACAACATAAGTTCCCCAGACAAGGTCGAATTCCACAGGCAAACTAGTGACATGTTATATTCTGATTACTTGAGTTTGAACTTTAAGAATTCAAAATTGTAATCTTATGCAGAAAAATTGGAAAGAAAATTGAGGTAAGAAAAGGCATCTAACAAATATTGGAAAGCTCAGGTTAAGAGGTTGGAGTCTGAAGGTTCCCATGGGGTGAAGTCTTCATTAGATGCGAAAGACAAAATGATTCAA
Source organism: Picea sitchensis (assembly GCA_010110895.2). Lineage (NCBI taxonomy): Eukaryota > Viridiplantae > Streptophyta > Pinopsida > Pinales > Pinaceae > Picea > Picea sitchensis. The sequence continues at coordinate 47,025 of SNQJ01S0061420.1, read as the reverse complement.
ATTTTGAAGAAGAGATTGAAAATTCCTACTACAGATCATCCACAAAAAATATATTTGGTAGTTCTGGAACAAGAAAAGACAACACTTCGTCAAGGGACACTAAATTACAAAGCTAAGGTGTTGCAGTTGGAACAAGAAAAGGTGAAATGGTCACAGGAAAATATAGAATTGATAAATAAGGCTATGGCTTCAGCTCCTACTGCAGAAATTAGATCAAATATTGAAGAAATTGTCCAAGCTATGTCACAAGTTAGCTTGAAGGAAGGAAAAATCAAAGGACTGAAGGAAAGTATAGAGAAATTGAAGCAAGAGATGCATGCAAAAGATGAAAGGATAACTCAATTTGAAAAGGAGAATGCATTCTTGCAAGAGAGAATAAATAAATTGAAAGTGAGGTTAAGAGGCAAAGGTATGTTACAGGGGGCAAAGCATATCATTTGGGACTCTATAGCTACTGAGGCTGCCAAATTCAGATCATATTTGAATTTTGTTAAGGATAGAGACATCATAGTCATTACAGCCAGACATAAGTGTACTTTTGTGAATGAAAACTTAGCCAAAAATCCATCAGAATGGGCCCAAAATGCCATAAATTTACTCAAATTTTTTCCTACTATAGACCTCCAAACCATTGGAGTTAAGGACAAAACTACATTGATTATTTGGGCCAAGAGGGTTATCACCAAACATAACCTTTTGAAATCATTTCAAAATAAATCAACACAGATGGAGCATAGTGTACATGAGTTTAAAGATTTATTTGAATAATTTTTTGCCAAAGGTCTTCCACCATTTTGGGATGGAAAGGGAAAATTGTATGACTAGGAAGAATACAATACTCATTTGACTCAGTCCAGAATGGATCATTCTAATTTTGAAACCCTCGAGGAGAGTTTGAAAGGAGCCACTTTAGTTTACCAGCTGATTACCGACTTTGAGATTTTGAATCAGTTCAAAACAGTCAAGCTTGGACTGCGAGTCATGTCATATGCTTCTTGCATTGAATTGGATATTCTGATAAAGGAGATGACGGATTACGACATTCCTTTTGATTTGCAGTGGAAGGAAATAGTCTGGTTGGGTAAGACAAAAATCAGTTTTCCAGGGCCTAGTAGATGATGTCCAGATGTCAATAAAGGACAACAAATCATATGAAAGGTTGAAGCAGAGTTAAAGGGCGAAGAAAAGGATCAAACTACCAAAAAGGGACGAGCCCCAGATTTTGTGAACGGTTTCTTTCCTATTTTTGTAATCAATTTCAAACCAAAATGATTCTTTCCAATTTTTTAATTGGTTTCAAACCGGAACAGTTTCTTTTCTATTTTAATCGGTTTCAAAACAAAACGTTTTCTTTCCGATTTATTGTAATCAGTTTCAAACCGAAGGAACCGAGTTTGTATAAATGTTAGGAGTTATGAATGTATGGGGTGTTGGAAGCAGTGAAATGGCACAAAATATAGCTTTTTGTAACCTGAATGTAATTTTATGAATTTGAATGGAATGCACATGCAAATGTCCTGAAATTTCTATGAAAAGATTCTAATGGTGGTGGTATGATATTTGTCTTCTTTCTTCGTATGTATTTCCTGTGTTCTTGATTTCATTTTCACTTTCTCCTATTTAAATTGGATATTTAAAGGTCCAGAATTCATCTTGTGATTCTCTCGACTTAAGAAATTTAAACTATGTTAAGTTCTTCCTAACTAGGTCAGAATTCATCTTATTTGATGCTCTGGTGAATTTATATGTTCTCCTTTCTTATTACACCCTACAAATTTCAATTTATAATTTAGTCTCATTACCTCATTTAGCCTTTATCCTATGGAGAGTTCTACCTACCAGTCAGTGCTTTCATTTGTTTTCAGAAATTTGACTCCATAGCCCTAAGTATCCCTCCCTTTCTTTCTAGCGAAATCATAAAACACCCTTTCAAAGCAACAAAACCTAGCCATTGACTTGTTAAATAAAACTTATCTATTAGAGACCAAGTGACAAGAGAGAGCCCTCTTTGAGCTGAGTAGGATAGTACCCAACTCCAAAGTGGTTTTTAGGTTACCTTTGTCATTTGTTTTCTTAGCCAAAACAAATTTACAGAGTGCTAACACACCATATTCAATTTATGTAGTAAAGTTAAACTAGAGAAACTTAAGTATCCAAACCTTCAATGACATAGTCTGCTAGAGTCAATTGTTGTTGCCAATGCACATTTAGCACCAATTTATTTGCCTTGCAATTGATATAGATCATCTTCTTCATAACTTGAGCTATGAGTGCATATCCTTTTTATTTGTTAGTAAAATAACTAACAAATGAATGTGCAAAAAAGAAAAATATTTTTTAAATTGTGGCATGTATAGTATGGTTACATAAGGTACAAGAGTGGATTTAGGTCAATAATCTTAACTAAATCAACATACAACACTTTGGATAGAAAATATCATAGCTTTGATCTCACTACAAAAATATCCTTACAACCTATGGCTCAAAAATGTTTTATAGTTCTTTGTTCACTATTTACCTTAGCTTAGTCCCTGCCAAGTATATTTGGAAATGGAAATGATAGTTTGATTATGGCTCCTCCGTTTTCTTAACCGTTGTACTTGAAAGATCCAATCGGTTGGTAATTGTGGGTAATTATGGTTGAATATGTGATCGTCAAGAGAATATTTTAGGAAATTGTTGTATTTTTTTTAGTAAAGGTATGGATATGTCATGTAAGTAAGAATCATGCTTTTTTGGATGAACTTCCTCTAAAAACTAAATATATTATGAAGATATAACAACAAATTATGAATTTTAAATTTTCATTTCAAGAATAGCATGAAATGCTTAACTATGGTTTAAGATGTGGTAATTGTATAATATGTGGCAATTGTATGGTAAGTTTTTCCTTCATGGTCACTATCATATAGTGATTTTCTCTTGAGTGATGGGTTGGTGCAGTGTATGCGTAGGTTTGAAGATTATGCATTGATGGCTTCTACGGACCAATATTTATATTGTAATCTTTCATTAAGTATATAAGTATTTATGCATTGATGGCTTCTGCAGGGATTAATAATGCTTTTGATATAATCATGATAGTAATTATTATATGTCTCTCCTCAAATATTTCCATCACGATAGTAAATATTATATGTGTTGTATGTCTCTACTCAAATATTTCCACATGTTTTTTACAATGTCCCTCTCCTTACCTCTCAAACACCTTGATTGGCATGAACTCTAGTCAGATCCAGACCTAGGATATCCACTACACTTCACTCATTGATAACATTTATTGCAATGGATCCTCACAGTGTTAGGATAAGTTTAACCTAACACATCGCTTTCTCATCTAATGACAAAGATCCCAAAATATTCATCATTTTCCAAGGACAAGCCAACATTTTCACTGAATCCATTACACTTACACCTAGGGCTTCTAGATCCAATTTCTATTTAGACACCTAAATTTAATTACCTAAATATGGTGGTCAAATGTGTAGAGATGTTCTATATTCATGGATATGTAGCCTTGCTGCCTACTTGCAAACCTTCCCAAAGATGATAGAAGAGAATATCCTCCTTCTTGCAAGTAACCATTTAAATGGAATTGCCTAAGCATAGTGGTATTCTCACCAAAATTCTATAAATAGATATGTGGGGGTCATCAAAGAATAAGATACCAACAATACTCTTACATTACACATCAAACTTATCAAATATGATTGCTTCCATTCATTCTAATTACATGACTATCTATAAGCTGCTCTTAATTAGCACAACACTAAATATCTATGGGAATAGAAGTATCTATGAGAAGAGTATGAGATCTTTCCGTAATCACAGTACCCAAGAAGATCGAACCAATGAACTCACATTTATACTAAGATGTAACTATTATGGAAAAAATGCATGTAGAAGATGAGTAACCAAGCTTGTTGTTATGTTGTTAGTATTGCTTGTTCTCTACAAGTAATGTCTATTCACTCTGTATTATATATGAGGTAAATACAATATGTAATAATTACATGGATTTACCCCCATATCTATCCAATCTTAGCTCTATTATTGGCTAGTTATATCACAAATATAATCTAATTCGAGTGTTCTAGCTCTATGTCGTAATCACTATGCTTTCATGAACCTGATCTAGTTCCATAAGTATTCCAGGTTGTTTGATGAGTATGGAACAAGAGTATTTGATATGATGAAGTATCTTAATAAAGAGCACTAGGATATGGGTTTACTTATAGAGATACTAGTATATTGAATTCTTATAACATGTGAACTAAATCCGTGGTATGGTGTAATAAGAGTTACTAGTAGATACGAGCTTCTTGTTCCAACTAAGTGTAATAGAAGCTATAAGATGTTATGCAGAAAACAAAGCTCAATGATTACACATGTACTTACAGCTAATCAAGCATGTTAAATATCACAAAGTATTCACCTAATTAACACATCATAGTTATATACACTAATAGTGATGTTCGAACTATCATAGTTACAGAGATAGCGTGTTGAAAGATGATTGGAGTAATCAAACCAATTACCAGCATTAGTGATACAAACAACCTTGTTCCATAATTACTCTGATCAATTCAATGGAAGTGTAACTAGGATAGTATAAACCCTTAATCGTTCTCCTTGTTACTATGTTTCCATATCTAAGAGATTATGTGTAAATCAGAGCTTATACCACATATGAGCCTTGATACTGGTTATTAGTTATAGTATCAATGATTACGAGAAGATCAATGATTAAACCTAGCTTATAACACCATAAAGTTTTAATATTAGTATGAGTCTATAGCATTACATATTAAAGTGATGTTACCATATTGAATACAATGTTACTAGCTTGTTTGATTAATACATGTTGATTATGCCATTACCTATAGTATAATGTAACCCATGTATTCATGTAACTTCTTGTAAGTAATTAGCCATATTTTACCATTGTAACTATACCATATCTTGTATGCTACTTGTTATGATTCTACTCATCTGTATCACGTAGAACATACTAAGATCTTTGTTTAAGCTCTTACTTCTACCCTATCTATGCCATTATCATAGTTAGCATTGCATAGTTTTCCCTTATTCCATGAATCTCATCGCTAAATCAAGCTCATGCAACTAATTCAATGTGCATATCTAACCTATCATGTCTATTTCTTATAAATGACATGCAGATGGTGTACGATTGAGTTGCAAGTAGAAAATGGTGGTTGCGACAGGGTCCTAATGGTTCCAGTATTCGAAAAGTAATAAACCAAATGAAATAAATCAATCGAAAACCTTTATACTTTTCAAAATTTGTGGGGGTGTGAGAAAATGGTTTCAAGGCAATCCACCTTTCATTCTATAATGCGCTCGATGATGCCACGCACCTTCGAGAGAAAACCATGGTTTGAATTGTAGGACAACTCTTTGGTATTATATTCCATGCAGCTTCAACCTCCGCATATGTTCCCGGCCGTTGATCTCGATGAATCACGATCAATGACATTTCAGGCATATTCCGCCAAATTTAACTTTCCCCTGCCATATTTAGATCTTCTCTTATTTTATCTGGTTTCCAAACCCGTTAGTTGAAGGGAAAGAGCTCATTTTGTTTTTCTAAACACGTACAGGCCGTCAGTCTTCTGACGTCCCTAACGTCAATCACATGGCATCCTTGTCGTTGGTATATATCTGACCATTGTTGCACAGACATTGCCAATCGTCAATCTTATGACATCCCTAATGTTGGTCACATGGTGTCCTTGTCGTTGGTATATAGTTGACCATCTCTGCACCGACGTTGCTAGCCGTCAGTCTTATGACGTTCAATTTCGTCAGTCACATGGTGTCCTTGTCATTGGTATATAGCTGACTCTCTCTCCATCGACGTTTCCAGCCATAGGGCTTCCGATGTCCCTAACATCGGTCACATGGCATCCATGTTGTGGAGACCAACGAAATGGGACGTCATAAGTCTGATGTCTTTGGCATCGTTGTAGCGATGACTATATGGGGTTTGGACAGTCAAATCTGATATGACACATGTCCTCATTAAACGTTGCAATAGAAACGATACCTATGGCGTCGAAAAAGCGACATCATGTGAAATGGCGATTGGGGGGTCTGATGTTTGTTGTTATCCTGACAATATAAAGTGGCAATTGCGTCGAACGCATCATTGGAATTTGACCCAAATGTACTAGTGTTTCAAGCTCAATTCCCTACTTGATACTCTGATAACCTTAACTAACTTGCTAACCTAAACTAGAAATAATAATAGCCAAGTTGTTGTTGTCATAATCACTGCTACAACTATTATTTTGTAGCTTATATCATCCTACTAACCATCTAAGTCATCCGAGAATTTGTATAAGGAAAGGCATTATCAATAAGTGTTAATGTGTGTGTTCAATTGCCTTTCTAAAGTGCAAATTCTGAAGTTGTTACCGCTGTCATAGTTTTTTTTAAAACCATTGTTGCAACCCCTAACAACCCTAAAATCATCCATAAAAACCATTGATCATTTGTACTAAGAAAACTATAATCATTGGATATTGAAGTAGTGTCTTATTTCTTTATTATAGTACTTTTCTGAAGTGGTTTCCATTGTTGCCATCATCATTAATTAATGTTGTTATAAATGTTTGGACAACCATTTAAGTCATTTATTGACTTGAGTTAATCTTGAAAATCGTGAGTGAAAAAGTATTATCAAGTTTGCAATCCCTTTTATATATTGTCTTGTCATCATAACTTGCAATTTTCAAGATACATTGTTGCTGCTATAATCTCATCTTTATATATAACTTGTTCTAGCAACACATAATTTGTCTAAGAAGTCACTGATTATAATCGTTAATATCATGTTACTACTAATGTTTGATGTTTCATTGGTAAAGGGAAGGTACAAACCTACTTTCACTTTCCCTTGTCCCTTTAAACTTTACCCAAGTGACTTCTTCTGTTGAGTGGCCTAGAGAGATGGGTGGGTTTTCACTGTGTCTTTCTTCCTTTCATCAACCAACTAGGTCCTGAGACATCTCCCTTGGAATGAGGTTTTCCTCCTCCTAAAGAGAAAGAAGTACCCTATTGGGGTGACAGTGATAGGTCTACCTCTGTGTTACGTTAATCTAATCCTACTTTACTTTAGGCCTTGGGCAAGTATATATTGCACGATAACATAGACCATCTTTGATTTTTTATTCATAGAATGAAAAACACCATGCAAAGTATTGTCAACCATTGATTGTATCATTTATATTTTTATGCCAACTTTGTGTGAATTAAATACTATCTACAATTTTTTTTCCTTCTAGAAGATTTACTATTAATTTTGAAGCAACACCATGCATGGCACAAAATATGATGTCAATGAAAATTAATGTGAAATGATGGTGGAACCGATAAAGATATAAATCATGCCAAAAGGTGGGAATTGGATTGTATTTCACATGCAGAATGTGGGAGGCGGGAATACATGACATTATAAGCTTGATCAAAGAATACTTCACATCCCACATAGCATGAGGAGATGCAAAAATGTAGGATTATGGAAGCTACGGGTAATGAATATAAAACTACACACTTCACAATCCACATGCAGAATGTAGAATGAGAAAACATGAAGGAGAAACAAAGAATATTGGAAGCTAAATCCCGCACCCCACAATTCACATGTGGAATGTGAAACACAAGAAGAATGATAAGGAAATTACTAATGCAAATAAAAATCATTAACAATATCTTAACAATTTAGATCATTTATGGTTGTAACATTATGTTTTGTAGGAATTACATGAGAATGAATCACCATAGTGTTGACAAGGAAAAATATCCCCTTGTCAACATCATTGGTTCACCTAGAAAAGGGGACCAATTAGAACTTTCCCCACTTAAATGGTGAACACTTTGAATATGGTTGACTTTGTTAGATTTACTGATTAAGGGCCGGTCCACTATTTTGGGTTTTTATAATACAATAAATGAAGTGTATCTATTGTGATATGTAGAATGAAAAAATAAATGCAACCTAAAATTATCCCGTAGAGAATAATAAAGGAATGATTTGACATGAAACAAGGTGGAAAGGTACAAAAAATTGGGAGAACAATTGATGATCTGTAAATTTTCGTGGATAGTCCGCTGGATAGTTCGTCACAATAGATCTAATAAAATACTGAAATATTTACTGCGAAGGTTAATTTCCTTTAGATCTTGTATTCCTTAATTACTGATTTTTTTCTTAAAATGTATGAATAATTGAAATGCGAAAAATAGAGAACATAAATAAATACTCTCACACCATCTACAAATAAACACAAGATATAACCCAGGAAACCCAATATGGGAGAAAACCTAGCTAGAAGGTGAGGTCGCTCTGCTCTCTTTTATTCAAATAAAAGTACAAAGAAAGAGGCACTTTTCGTGGAGTTTCCTTTGAAACTGTGGTCTATATGACTACTATAGAATCTCTCCTCCCTTGTTATTCCATCAAATTACTACAGAATCAATCCCGAGGGTTAGATCACAGGATGAGGAGCTTGGTGTGATCTAGTGAGCCTCACAGGGATCGAGGAGCCGGTTGAAGAGAGTAAGATCTAAGATTGTAAGCATGCGCGACGTGATATATTATTGAACCATAATAAAGAGCTTGAGAGCCAGAGCTTTTTGCGCATATCCCAAGAGGGGGTAAACCACAGTAAAACATGTGTTATGTGAATGAATGTATGTGTCTTTATTGTTGTTAAATGTATTTCACATGCATGAATCGAATGACTGCTATAATCAGATGTTAGAATAAATAAATAAAGATTGCAAGACACAACCATAGATCTCCACTCATTCCTAGGTTGCAAACACCTGAGTATTGTAGCCACCCATAGAGTTATCTCGGGTGAGACTACGTAGTACTCTTTGTGTGTTGCGTTGCCTTCTGTGTACCAAAAGGGTCGATAGTTTTAGAGGGATTTTGTTGGGATCTTATCAAATCTGAACCAGGATCAATCTATTATAGTAAGGTAGAATAACCAATAATCCTAAATAGAAAACACAAAGACCAACAAAGGGTAAAAGCCAACAAATGGTTTCGTTGCCAAACTGGACACCCTGAAAGAGAAGATGGTAACCGCACCAATACTAGTATTCCCAGATTGGGAAAAGACATTCCATGTGCATGTAGATGCATCGACTATAGAACTGAGAGCTATTTTGGAATAGCCGAGATCAAGAGAATTGAACCATCCTATAGCATTTGCTAGCAGAAAACTATCAGAATCAGAGTAGAATTACAATACCATAGAGAGAGAAGGATTAGCGATGGTCTATGTGCTTCAGAAGTTCAAACATTATTTATTGGGAAAATATTTCAAGATGTTCAAATACCATTCAACTTTCAAATACCTTGTCAAGAAGCCAGTGTTGGGTGGGAGAATTTGTAGATGGTTATTTATGTTCCATGAATTTGACTTTGAATTGATAGTCAAACCAGGGAAGTTGAATGCAAGACCTGATCACCTGTCGAAGATCACTAATGGAGAGGAACCTATGAATCTAGAGGACAAAGATGCACATTTATTTTTAGTCCAAGTAGCTAATGAATATTTCTCAGACATCATTCAATACTTGAGTATAGGGACTGCACCACAAGAATTCAATAGTGCGCAGAAGAAAAATCTGGTAGTCAGGGTTGCAAACTCTCTATTGATCACATGAAAATTATACAAGATGGGTGCAAACAATATATTGAGAAGATGTGTAATAGAACATGAAATACCTAGGATTTTAGTAGAATCCCATGAAGAAATAGCAGGAGGAAATTATGTAGGAAAATTTATCGCGCAAAAGGTATTGTGTGTAGGATTATGGTGGTTGACTGTCCATAGAGACTCAAAGGACTACTTCCAGATATGTGATGTATGTCAGATGGTTGGTAAGATGAATAGAAGGGACGAGATTCCCCTGAGACCATAAGTAACCTTGTAGGTATTCCAAGTGGGCAATAGATTTTGTGGGACCAATTAACCCACCAACAAAAATTTTAGAAGCGAGGTACATTATTAGTGTGACAAAGTACTTAACAAGATGGGTAGAAGCAACACCAGTAAAATATTGCAGCGCAGAGACAACAACACACTTCTTGTTTGAGCAAGTGATCACTATATTTGGATGCCCAAGTATTTTAATGAGTGATAAAGACACTCACTTCATTAACAACACTATTAAGGCGATGACTGAGGAGTTCAAAGTTTATCATCAAAAGAGTACACCATATCATCCTCAAGCAAATGGAATAGTGGAAGCCTTTAACAAGATCCTCAAGAATGCACTGACAAAGAATTGCTATATTAATAGGGCCTATTGGGATTTGAATATACCAACAATATTGTGGGCATACAGGACCACATGCAAAAAATTGTCTGAGCATACACCATTCAGATTGGTGTATGGACAAGAAGCAGTGGTGCCATTAGAGTTTATGGTACCTAGTATGCGTGTAGCAGCAATTGCAAACATGACAAAGTGACGTGCGGTACATGAAAGGCTAAGTCAGTTGATGATCATGGAGGAAGATAGGATTCTAGTGGGGTTTCACCAAGAGGTACAGAAAGCAAGGGATAAATCTTGGCATGATAGACATACCAAGAGGAAAACTTTCAAGGAGGGAGACTTAGTCTTGGTGTACGATAGTAAATCTCTTCAACACCCAGGAAAACTCAAAATGCATTAGTTAGGACCATATGAAGTACATACTATCATAGATGGGGGAGCTCTATAGTTGAAGGATTTGGGAGGAAGATAACTCAGAGGAATGATCAATGGGAGTCAACTGGAGCTGTATAGGAACAATTGACCTTCTAGCACTTAAAAAAAAAACAAAGGACTATGCGCAGCAACAGAGGGGTTACCGCGCCAGACATCAAAAGATAGCAACCAACTAAGAGAGGAATAGCGCACCGAAAATATAATGTTCACGCGCACTCAGAAATGTTAGCACGACATAGAAAGGACCAACAGTTAGAAAAAGGAGGAAATCATGGGTATGGAAAATAGGCGCCAACTGACGGTGTCCATCAAAATTAAATGTCAAGAATGATTGATGGGATGACGCATTAACCGCACCATTTCGCAACATCAAGGGAAGTCAATGGTAAGTACGCATGAAGCACTAGTTCATTCAAAAAGAAACTTGGGAAACATCTCCGAGAAGTTTCACACAATTCCTATATAAGGAAAGCACGAAGGGATCAGACGGGTTATTGTGAAATTGAGAAAATCACAAAGTGACAGAGTATACAAAGCAGAGAGAGACTTTGCAAGAGTTATAGAGTGAACTAAGCTCAACGGAGACCATTTTTACCACCATGGCATCGCCCAAGCTAGAAGCATCGATCCAGGCCTGTAGATGACCTTGAAGCAACCTTAGAGAACCTTAAAAACCATAAGGAAGTGAATAACAACCACCATGGACTACGAAATTCATCAACTTGGACGAAATCCTGTCGCCCAATATGGAACCAGGAAGCCCCACACCTGTGGTGGAGGAAACCCAACAAACAACACCAGTGGGCATGGATATTGATATGCCTGAAGTGGAATAGATCCAGTAGGCCGAGGATACAGGAAATCCTTTGCGCCTTGAAAACCCTGAAGAAGCCCCAAGGGTTAATGGGATGGTCCCGAACCAGATAGAAGTGGTTGCACCAAAAAGGTCACACACAACAACGCCATAACAGCCACAAGAGGGCATAGTAGAAGATGTCACCAGTCGGGCAGAGGCGTATACAAAGGAGAAAAAAATGGAGGATGGAACCTCGAGTCAACCACCACAGTGGAAGGGCAAGCAGTCGGTAGCAATATCACCGTGCAGGCAGGCTATAATAATCATAGTCTTACCGTGCATTCCGGAAGGGGTGCATGTCGCAGCTAACCTATTAGGCCACATGGAAAAAATATAGTACTCGAATCACGATGTGATCGACATGGATAAGTTTCTGGAGTTTGCAAAGCAATTTTTCCTGGATACCATTGGTATAGGATACTTCGACAAACCAATCAACCAACCAAAAAAGTGGGCATCCAGACTGGCCAACACCGGGATTCTAAGCCTATTGGAGATCTCTCACTTTGGAAGGGGCCATGACATAAACAACTACGTCAAGCAACTGATGGCAGTTACCCACGGAGGATACCTATGGGTGGAATATCCGGTCTTGATAGACGTATATCTCATTGCGTATATTACAGGGATGACATCTTGGGGGGAGACACCTGCACAGTTCCTTGATGACAAAACAAAGGAGAAGGTATTGGCCGAGGAAATGAAGAAGACGTATGGCACAGAAAGAGGGTCATGCAGAATAATCATTAAGCACATCAGTGATGCAGCAACCAGGCTGGACACAAAATTCATGGCGTGCAAGCTGCTCAGGAAGTGCCACAAGGAGGAATTCCCCGTCGGGGTTGTCGCAATTGCAGCACAATCTGTGAAGGGAACTATACTTAGTTGGGCCTCGTACTTGTTAAATCTATTCCTTGAATATTGCAAGGACGTGTAGGACGTGGGGACATAATTTCACTATTCTTGGATACTCATACTGATCTCCTTGGTTGGATGGAGGGAGCCTAAATATACATACTTTGTCGAGAGATCCACTGGTTTTCGTGCAACATGAGACCTATCATTGGGGAGAACTTCAGACCCCAAAAACAAAAGTGCAAATGCAGGCATGTTCATAGGGTATTACAACAACCTGCAGGAAATAATTGCCAACACTTGGCAGGTTATGCCAGAAGTGGTCACGCAATATCAGGGCATAGCCAAATTTAAAGTGACCAGGCATGCAGTATGGATCCAATCACATAAGGATCCCGAGAAGGAATGGCTACAACTATGGTACTGTGTCAAGGAGGAGGACATTGAAATGGCCATCAAGGATTGGGAAGACGACTGGAGAGTTCCAGTCCTGAATCAAGAGATGTCCACGGATAAGAAGGTTGATGCGGGGCAAGAACAAGCACCTGCAGGAGACAAAACGATGCCCAAGAATCCAAATCCAGGTCAGAAGTTGGTGAAACAAAATAAAGGTGGTGCACCAAAGAAAGGTACCCAGGCGACGAAGAAGAACAATACCCAGGCATCGTAGGAATAGGAAAAAGAGACTAAAATAGCACAGGGGACCACATCAAGTGATACTCAACAGGAGAAAATCCAAACCGAGAGGCCAATCATACACACGGGGGGTGTACGTAACAAAGATAATGTGCACAAAATTCCACCAAAATATACAATCACTGAGGATGACGTGGACCTCATGGCCCAAATGGTCCAGGACCGAACAACAGAGGATTTTGACGAAGCCCAAAGCCAAAGGGATAGGATCCAAGAAGAGTTATTCAACATGAGGAAACTCCTAGAGAAGATCAAAGAAACACAGAGGGCAGGAAGAGGAATAGAATCAGTCCCCGCAACATCACAGGAAGAAGCCAAGGCTGGGTCGAGCGAGCAAGATATGATCCAGACGATAGCACAGGCGAGCTCTAATTTTCATGTTACACCCAACATGTTGTGCATGGATGAAATTGTAGGCCAGACACCATTTAAATATCTGGCATAAATACAATTGGTAATGGGGAGGATACCAACCAAGGCGTTACATAAATTTCAAGTTAGCATCACATAGGAGGTACAGTTGTGTGCACACATAGATACAGTAGAAATGCAGCAGGTGAAGGACAACATAGAAGAGTTGGAGTTGGTTCTTGAGTAGGTCAATATCGAGACCAAGGACAAGAAATATCGCGTGGATAGGCTCGAGTAAGGATTAGTTGTAGCCTATGACAAAATTCCAAAGAGCGTGCAAACAATAGAGCTCACAACGATGCATAAAATTGATCAGATTGTGAAAACAATCAATCAATAAATGCAAGAGATCGAGAACCTCCAGGAACAACTCATCCCGACCACTCCCCCGGAGGTAAAGGAGCAGAGGAATCAAGAAGAAGCAGGGAAAATGGAGGAAATGGAACGACAAGTATGCACAGTTGTCGACTTGTTTAACAAAGCATCACAGCTATGGAAAAAGTTGGAGGAGGATCAACAGGTCCAACAGTGGGACCAGGAAGAAGAGAAGATAAGTGCAGCTATCCAGGATCTCAAGCAGAGGCGGAATATGATGCAGATCATTGAGTGCCTCAAAGGAGTACAAGATATGAATAAGTTGCAAGCAGAACTCATAGCCACACAGACACAAAAGAAGGAGTGACAAGATCAAATGGAACCTCTTCAAGAGTTAGCAGTGGAGGTCATTGCACAGGAAAAAGAGGTAGAGAAGAACATGTCACAAACTCAGGCAGAGTGTGCAGAGATAATCAACAAGGAGATTACAATTCAAGTATTGGAGGCACTCAGAGAAAATACCACACAGGATCAGACACAAGCAAAGGAAATCACAGAGGAGTTCCAGACTCTCACAGGAGTTGTTGAAGAAGCGCACAAATTTTAGGTGGCTTAGGACGAGCCACATGTCAGTGTTGGGGGCCTGTTGGATGCAGGCTTAGTCAGAAGAAATGATATTTTTGGAAGAGAAGAATGTAAGAAGGAAAGAACAACTGGAAGGAAAAGAAACACGTGTAAGGGAAGCAGGCAAGGCGTGCATGCAAGGAATACGTAATGACACTAGGGTTAGGGTTTTTGTAATGTATTGTAATGGATGATGAGCCAATAATATAAATAGGTAGTACTTAGAGGAAGGAGGGATAGCAGAGAGAGGAGGAACCAACTGAGGAGGAGAGAGTTGTAAGAACTATACGAGTCAGTAGATGGCGATCTAAGGAAGTAGTGAGCAACTCAATCCCAAGGGTTAGATCATAGGTTAAGGCGCCTAGTGTCATCTAGTCAGCCTCATAGGGATCGAGTATCCAGTTGAAGAGAGTAAGATCTAAGATTGTAAACACGTGCGGCGTGATATATTACTGAACCATAATAAAGAGCTTGAGAGCCAGATATTTGTGGACATAGCCCAGGAGGGGGTGAACCATGGTAACACATGTGTTATGTGAATGAATGTATGCGTCTTTATTGTTATTAAATGAGGAATGTTATATGAATGAATTAACTAGTTAGATCTGGTATTTCATATGCATGAATCAAATGACTTCTATAATCATACGTTAGACTGAATAAATAAAGATTGCAAGATACAACCATATATCTCCACTCATTCCCAGGTTGCAAACACCTGAGTATTGCAACCACCCATAGAGTTATCTTGGGTGAAACTGCACAGTACACTCTGTGTGTTGCGTTTCCTTCCAATCTACCAGAGGGGCCGATAGTTTTAGAGGGCTTTTGTTCGGATCTTATTAAATATGAACCACGATCAATCTATGATAGTAAGGTAGAATAACCAATGATCCTAAATAGAAAAGACAAAGACCAAGAAAGGGTAAAAGACAACATAAAGCATAGAGATGGATGAAAAATAATATAATGATCCAATCCAAATCATACCTCCCCATTTAGGGAGGCTTTTGGTACCCAAAATATTTACTGAATCAGGTGAGGAATTTTTTTTTCTACCTTCTCCCTAGAGTACCACTTTTTTTTGTCTTGGAAGTTGTCCTTTCAATCCAATATGCCAAAGATCAGGTTGCCCCTATCTTGTAGTTTTGGACTACTTCTGCAAAACTATGTCCTCTACCAACTCTACCTCAATATCTGGTGCTAAGTGTTGGGCCCGGGATATGACTGATTTTATGACATTAATTAGATCCTTTTTGCCGAATGTGTATATGCGTTTTCATGTTTTGAAGAAGTTTTTGAAGAGCTTTTGTGTCAAAACACTATGATCCACACCAAGTATGCATAATTAGTGTTTTGCAATGATTTTGAGTTTAAATAAGTATGTTTTTATGATCTCAAGAGACTAATTCATGTTTTGTATGTCACAGGGAAAAATCACAACTTGTTTTTTCTTCCAACACTCAGTCCGATACTCCATCCAACACTCCGTCCGACACTCTGTCCCGCAAAAAAATGATGGATGATTTGGCGGTTATGGTATTGGCGACCAATGATGGGAGAATCAGAGGCATGGGTTTTTCTTGTGCTCGTGACCTACAGCTACTGAACTCTTGACAACTCGATTTGGGTTGTTATGGTGGGCGATTACTGGCTCTCCTTATTTCAGCAGTTAGGGCATATTAAATGCAATTTACTGTTCTTATAGAGGGTCGACCCTCCAGTGGTTGACCTCTCATCTTGTAAAACTTATAAATACCATCTCAATGGTCAGACAATAGTTAAGAAGTTAAGCGATAGAGCGTTAGAGACAAAGACAATTTTATCTCTGTTTTTCTATTTTCCTTTTGCCAAGACTGTGTTTTTAGTTTTAATGGTGAATTCGCTTTGTTGAAGTTCATGGTGTGCTTTTGAAGAGTAACCATGACTTGATGGGGGACCCACCAGTATTCTGGGTGACTATCCTACGAGTTTGTTTGTGAATTAGATAGCGTAGATGTATTTTTATTTATTTTCTGTACATGAATTGTCATTTTGATTCTTTGTTATATAAATTGTTGTTTATTATTTAATTGGTTTAATTTAGTTTTGCAGGTTATTATGAGGAATCTTGTTAATATGAAATGACTCTTTAGTTAGTATAAGCAAGCTTGCAAGCTTAGACACTAACCCTGTGTGTGATTAGATGATATATTAGACTTTCTTTATGCTGAAACAAATTTTAGAATAAAGTTTAAAATCAAGTTTAAAACAGAGTTTAGTTTATGATTTCTTTGACAGGGCTTCGGTGGATGGATAGTGTTAGTGTTAGTTTTCATTTCTAGATTGCTTATCCAATTACTGTTTAGTTTTTGCTTATCTAGTTATTATCTAGTTTACTCATTTCATTACTTGTCATATACTAGAATAGTGTTTAATTTATGTTTATGAGTATTTTCTCTTTTTGCAAATTGAATTGTCAAATAGAACTAGTTTATCTTACATCATGCAATTTCTTTCTTCGATCAAGGTTGCCATTTCAATTCATAGTTAAATATTGAGTTTAGTGTAGTATGTGTTTTTCTTGAGTAGTATAGAGTGCAATTGAATTTCATAGAATAGTATCTTTATATTGTTAATGGTTAATGCATGATTAAATAATCACATGGGTATGCAGGATAATTGATGTTGTTTCCATAATGGCTAAGTTCTCACTGGATTGCCTAATTCACACTTTTCACTTTGCTATTGAAGTCAATATCGAGTTTATCCCTCTTGATTTATCGTTCATTGCTAAGTGTCATCGTGATATTATAAGACACCGGAGACATTCACATAACCATCAACACTACATTTCAATTTCCTTGCTTTCATAGATTAGAAGATAGTTTTCTTGCTTTTGTAGGATATATAGTCTTCTTGCTTTGGTAGATTAAAGGATAGTTTGTTTATCATAGAGATTAGTTGTTAATTTCTTTTATTATCATGATATTTTCAATTTAGTAGATTTCCTTTTGTAAATTAGAAATAGTTGTGAATATTAGTTTAAGAATAGAGTTCACTTGTTTCTTAGTTTAATTAGTTGCTTATTGATTAGTTTAGAAGTTATCATAGGTTAGCTAGTTGTTTTGCTTGCCTAATTACTTTTTTTAATAGAATAGTTGTTTGCTTGTTTATTTAATTGCTTTCATAGGATCGTTTCTTATTGAATTTAAGTAGGCTAGTTGAAGTAGTTTGTTGTTGCTATTTTCTTATTAGATGAATAGTTTTCTTTTGCTTATTGTTATGATTGAACTAGTTTTCTTTAAGTAGGGTTTTCATTTGATTTCTTAGAGTTTCTTTCCATCTCTATCTGTTGGGGGAGGGGTTGGTATTGTATACCCATATACTATTGATTGCCAAACATAAAAATCCATGTGCCTGTAAAAAGGTATTCATAAGTTTATTCCAAAAGGTATAGTTCTAACCTCCAAACATTGGTGCTCCAATATTAGCGTATTCCATGATCTCCTTCCAGTGCTTAGGCTACTTCCTTAAGGAGATGCTTCGATACCAATTGTTGGAATAATGAGAGGGGGGTGGTGAATCAATATGATCACTTTTATTTATTTAAACACAATAAAAAATCTTCAATAACATTCAATATATCATCACTACCATAATTCAATGGATAAACAACACATAAACGCAACACACTAGAATTTTACATGGAAACCAAATTTGAGAGAAAACCACATAACACTTTTATCATTTATCAAAGAGTACACTCATTAGAAGCACCAACTTCCTATTTATCGAGATACAACTGGAAGGAGGCTCCAACCCCCTATTTATATAGGCTACAACCTGACAGAATCTCCAACTCCCTAATTTATTGGCTACAACCCCCTTTTCTTGCCCCATCCAACCATCTTGAAATATAAATGTAGACCAATCTGCCACTACTTGTCACTGATAACCTATTTTTGTTGTTGTTTTTTATATTTCAGATGTTTCTACTGATATATATATATATCATCAATACTCCAACCACACATATCTCATACCAAGATTCAGAAGGGAGTTCTCCAAATCAAATTCTTATGATTCTCTAAGAAATATATGTTCTTGATTTATTCAGATACACACCCTAACATACATAGGAAGACATACCTTCACCTTGTAGTTGACTTGAGTTTTAGATCCCTGATATTCAACATTTTTTTCTCATAGGTTTTCATTCCTATACATTGTCTGCTCGCAGGTGTCCTCTCTTTTCCTCACTGCATCCCACGAATGTCTGCACTATTGCTCCTAAAACCCACAGATTTATTGAAAGAACCTTTCTCTATCACTTCTTCTCTATATGCTCGGCTCCTACAAACTTATTCATTCACTGGACTTCACTGACTTCCTCTCACTTCCTCTCACTTCCTCACATCTCCATCCTATATTCTTAGAAATTGACATGCAACTGATTATGATGGCATGAAAATCACATGCAACTTGTTAACTTCTGTTTACAGTTACTTTGACATGGAAATGACATGCAACTTGTAAACTTATGTTTACATCTACTTTACCTTGACATGAAACCTGTTAACTTCTTGTTCAAGTGTTGACATCAATGACAACCAATCTTTCAACATTTCAATGAGAATTAATCTTTCAACAACTAATCTTTCATTAATTAAAATTAATTGTTCAATAATTAATCTTTCAACACCCCTAACCTCACACATCAGGGGCCATCTATTATCGCCTAAAAATCACTCACAAATCTATATAGGTTATCACTAGAAGGGTCATCAATTCAATACATCAAAGTGCATACTCATGTAATTAATATGTTGTACTCAATAGAAAATAAAAAAAACTATGTAAAGTGGGATTTTTATCATCTATGTGACTCAAGAATGTGGGGTTTGTGTGATTGTCATATGTCTATGCATATGTTCCTTTGAAATCCATGCAAATTGAATAGAAGTGAAGTTTCAACCACATTCGATGCATTTATGATAAAAACTCCCACCAATAGTACTCTCACACTGAGGTACAAAGAGGTATCAAGCTCCTTAGAATTCAAGGTTAGTACCCTAAGTGGTTACATGTCCACTCAGACATGGAAATACACACCCAAGTGGCACATTTTTCCCACTTGAAACCATTTTTTATCAAGCTTGATCAAAGCCTATAAATAAAGGCCATATGTAATCATACAAGGTATAGAAAGAAAATCATTATTATGTTGTTTGAATGATTCGTGGAGAATTATATTCTCAAGATATCACTCTTGCACCCATAAAACCAAGTTTTTGCATTGATCTCTCCCCTTGGAGATATTTTTTCACAATTCATGTTCAATTAGAGAAACAGAATGTTCCAAGGGACAACAAAGGACCCTCCCAAGGAGAAGAGATCCCACATGCTCATACCAATCCTATACGGTGTAATTAATTCGATATTTTCCATTGGTATACATATCATTGTTTCTTACTTTTTATATTTTAACTTTTAATGGCCATACTTGTCATATTTATGTTTATTTTTATTTATTTATCATGTATGGATGATTTGTGAATATGGTTTTATTATAAAATTCTAACTCTAGTGTTACCTTTGCCTAGTTAACACTTAATGGTCTCTTTTTTTTCTCACTCAAGAAAGGAAAAAGACAAAACATTTAGCTAAGTTTGGGTTTCCCGATTTGACCATATCAAGGCCTTTAGATCCATACACAATGATCAAAACCTTATGAGGGCACTAAGATCTTGATCCGGATTATTTTCGACACGAAATGAGAGCAGAGATATAACATAGAAATATACAGAGATATTGCAAGAGAGCCAACAATATAATAGAGATATATCGGAAATATAACAAGAGACACAGATATACAGTAATACACAATTTCTATTAATGAGCGAAATGTACAAAACTGTAGAAATACAAAGTGAAAGGCATGTTAGAATGGTGGGAGCTTATCTCTAAGAAGAGATGTGATTGCTAATCGCATTCGCAAGAAGATGACTGTTACAATGAAGCTACAAGTCCTTTTTAACATAAATAAAATCCAAAAACCTGACCCCGAAAGATGAAAATCCAACAATTTTGTGGACCTCATTTTGGGTAGTTTGGTGTATCAACTTCCCAGGGGCGTAGCTTTGGCATATGATCTTCGTTTGGGGTGCACGATAGATCATTGGAAAGGTATAATTGAGGAGATTAATTTTGGTGGCTCAATCAGAGCCTTTGGATTTCATTTTGGTGCTCGATCCTGAAAAAACTTCATTTAATCCCTTAAAATGGCCCCAAAAGTTTAGGATCCGAAAAACTACTAAAAATAGTAATTTTCCAGAAAATTGTTTTGAGTCAGTTGGAATAGGTGGGTGGACACCGATATCCACCTGGATCAATCCTCCCTCCTTATGAATAAATGGTATCCATTGTGTTGAGTTACTGGGGGAGAGGGAAAAGCGTTTGTTGAATCTGCATCTTGATGAGCTACTTTCCTTGCTAGAGAAGTTGTGTTGCTTAGCTTGTTGAAGGTTGTCATGAACTTGTGGATGGAAGGGTTGGAAATTTTGACCCAATTTGGATACATGATATGACTCTATGAAAAAGGAATCCTTGTTCTTTTCTTCAATCTTATCGACCCGCATCTGTTGGATAGAAGGTGCTTGGATTTAGGTTGTAGTGGTTGCAGTGTTCTTATGTTCACCTTTTGAACAAACTGTGAAGACGTTGAATTTTTTAGTATGAGATACTACCTTGCGACATTGCTTAGGTGGAATGGTAATTGTAACTACCTATAGTATCCTGTAGAGATGAACCCCCCAGAGTAACAATGACACTACGGGGTTGAGACTCATAAATAGCATGGTGCTTCCACATACATGGCTGGCCCAAAAGAACATCACAGACATCTACTAAGGAAACATCACATAATACCTCATCCTTGAAGGGATGGATTTTGTATGACAATTGAAATTGTTGGCTGACACAGAGATCATGTCCATGGCAAAGCCACCCGATGTTGTATGGTTGTGGGTGTGGTGTTGTCGACAATCCAAAATGTTTTACAATCTCTACTGATATGAGGTTCTTCTGGCTTCCGCTATCAACAATGAAATGCAACGAGGTCCCCTTCACCCACATATGTGAATGGAAGAGGCACTCACCCTCTTCAGGATATACTAGTTCTTCTGGTTGAATTTTTTTGCTCGCGACAGTAGCAGTGGGGTTTGTGTCGATGATCTGTCTTCTCCCAATATTTTTTGAATCAGACTCTGAATCGGGGTTCATATCCTTGTCTTTGAGCTCAAACACTAATTATTGTTTTGAGAGACATTCATCAGTGTTGTGATAGGGGCTATTGTGGAAATTGCACCACTTTCCAGTGTCCTTCTTTGTCTTTCCGTGACCCTTCTTTTCCTGTGGCTTCGAATGGTTTTTGGGAGGTTGTTTATTAGGGCCATATTGATCATACTTTGGTTGTTGTGGATTTGCAAAACTGAACTCTCGTTTGTTTTGGTTCTTAAATATATTCTTGATTTTAATAACATATCGATAAGCATCACCCAGTGATGAGATGTACAAAAAATCCATCTCAGTTTGGATGTATCTGTGTAGAGCCCCACGGTATTTGATCTGGATTATTTTTGGCACAAAATGAGAGAGGAGATATAATAAAGAAATGTATAGAGATATCTCGAATATCCAATAATATAACATAAATGTACCAGATATGAAACCATAAATAGAGAGATACAGTAATACACAATTTTTTATTAATGAGAAAAAATGTACAAAGACTGTAAAAATATAGAGTGAAAGACTCGCTAGAATGGTGGCAGCTAATCTCTAAGAAGAGATGTGTCCGCTACTCATATTCGTAAGAATATGATTTTACAATGAGGCTCCAAATTCCTTTTTATCATAAAGAAAATAAAAAACCCTAACCCCGGAAGATGAAAAGCCAACAATTTTATGGACCTCGTTTTGGATAGTTTGGTGTATCAATTTCTCGGGGGCGTAACTTTGGAATATGATCTCCGTTTGGGGCGCACAATATCTCATTGCAAAGGTACCATCAAGGAGATTAATTTTGGGGGCTCAATCAGAGCCTTTGACTATAATTGAGAAGCTATATCCCGAAAAACATTCATTTAGGCCCTCAAAATGGCCCCAGAAGTTAAAAACTGCTAAAAATAGTAAATTACAAAAAGTGCCAAAAAACCATTTTGAGCCAGTTGGAAAAGGTTGTTGGCCACCGATATCCAATTGGATCAATCCTATATCCTTATGAATCAATGCTATCCATTTCTTTGAGTGCCCGAGGGAGAGGGAAAATCGTTTGTTGAATCTGCATCTTGATGAACTACTTGCCTTGTTGGAGAAGTTGCATTGCTTAGCTTGTTGAAGGTTGTCACCAACCCATGGTTGGAAGGATTGGACCTTTTTAACCAGTCTGGCCACATGATATGCCTGTGTGGAGAAGGAATCTTTACATTTTGTTGCAATCTTTTTTACCTACTTTTGTTGGATAGAAGGTGTTAGCGATAAAAAAACACACTGGTGTTTTGATGAGCATTTCTATCAATTCTTCATATGATTTATCGTCTTCCTCATACTCTTGGCCAGTATATTAACCTTCATAGTGTTCATTAAGCTCCTGTATGATTACTCTGTTCACAAATCCTTTGTTAGCATGCCTCCGAACCTGCAATACATGATGCAAATAATGTCATTCATTATTTTTATAGTCTATGCTATATAGAATATGAGACATAAAAAAATGTATCATCATTTTATTTGTACGTTTTATATCTCATAGTATGGAAAAAGAAATATATATGGTTATATATGCAAGGTTCCAGGTCTGCACATCAAGTGCATTCAATCCCAAGCCCAATGTTGAGTTAAGTCACGAGTTAAAGCCATGAATCAAGCCACGGGTTAAGATTGAGTCGACACCTAAAGCAAGTCATCCATGAGTCAACACTCCATATCAAACCTAGCGCCAAGCTTCAGAATTCCATTTACCTCTGTCAAATACCCGATATCGCAGTTGTCTTGCGCTAAGGTGCTCACAGAACACAAGAATGAAATGCAAGGTCGACGATGATAATCCTTGGAAAAGATACCCAAAAATTTGTTGGCGTTGTATAGACAATGGTTCACAAGGTGTGATGATGCTCCTTGAAGTAACCAAGCAGTTCTTGAGCCAGGATGTCACTTCCTTCCATGGTGCTTTGGGAGTCAAATTGGAGGTCATCTTTCCTTACAGGTACAGAAGCTGGATGTGCGATGTGAGACAAAGTCAAAGGATAATGTATTCGTGACTGTAATTGCATCTGTGCAATATCGTGCCCTTTTAGAGAAAGTGGTGGATTCTTTTTATAAGCTTAGCAATACAAGGGAGCAGATTCAATCTTATGTCTTTGATGTCATTTGGGAAAGCATCCCGAAGATGAACTTGGATGAATTTTTTGAACAAAAGAATAATGTTGCAAGAGTTGTTGAAGTGGAACTCGAAAAGGCTATGTCAAACTATGGATTTGAGATAGTGCAAACTCTCATTATTGATGTAGTACTTGCTGAGACTGTAAAGAAAGAAATGAATGAAATCAATGCAACTCAAGCTTTCAATACTAGATGAATACTCAAAGGAGAAGTTTTGTAGTTGCGCTTCATGGTAAAGAAAGCAGTGATAGGTGACTTCTTTGTACAAAGTATTCTGGAAGTTGGCATGCCACCACAACACCCTCTTCATTCTGGTTACAATTTGAAAGACAATAAATATATTGTCCTTGTTTCTGGGCTCATGGTGGGTAGTATGAAGTATAATCCTCTCCAATTTCATCTTCTTGTTGATTATGTGACAGGCCATTCTGGTGATGAACAGGAGCAAAGTATGGCTGCCCAAATTGTTCGTGTCATTATTGTTGGAGATTCAGTTGATATGTAGCAGAGCCTTCTAGCAGGTCAGTCCCTTGGATTAAAGGATCAAGGTAGACTTACAG
Source organism: Picea sitchensis (assembly GCA_010110895.2). NCBI lineage: Eukaryota > Viridiplantae > Streptophyta > Pinopsida > Pinales > Pinaceae > Picea > Picea sitchensis. The sequence goes on along the minus strand of SNQJ01S0061420.1, from coordinate 22,533 downwards.
AGCCCATCAGGGAACTGGACCTTGCTTTGACACAGCTTGTAGCAGCTCTGCCTGTTGATATAGTTCCAGGGCCACACGATCCAACAAATTTCTCTTTTCCGTAGCAGCCTTTGCATAAATGTTTGTTCTCTGAATCATTAGCATACAATACATTTGTTTCTGTGACAAATTCTCATCATTTTAATCTCGACAGAGTTTGCTTTCTTGGCACTTCTGGCCAGAATACAGATGACCTGGGAAAATATTTTGATGCTAAGGAAAAGATGGATTACATGGAAAGGACAATGAACTGGAGACATTTGGCACCTACAGCTCCAGATACTCTTGGATGTTATCCATTTACAGACAGAGACCTTTTTGTCATCGAGGATTGTCCGCATGTTTATTTCTAAGGGAATTAGAAAAATATGCATCCCGTTTACTTAAAGGCTCTGAGGGTCAGGTGGTAAGGCTTGTCTGTATTCCCAGTTTTTGTGAGACAGGATTTGCAGTTGTGATGAATATTAGGAATCTTGAATGCCATCTTTTGACACTTTCCACGTCATCTTTGGTTGGATGAATAGCTACGACTGAACAAAGCTAAGGAAAGTTTTATTTGAGATGCCTAAAGAACCCCAACAATTTTCCATGAACAATTGTGTACTATTCATGATTAAATGTTAATGTTGATATTGATTTGTGTTCACAACTTCACACTAATACTGTTGAGTATAGATATTAAGATTGGTGTTATCTCAGGTTGTTGTAAATATGCAAAGAGACAAAGAAAAGCATGCCCATCTTTATGGAAATCACCAAGATGATATTGACAGGAGGCAGAGTATCCCTACTTTCAAAATTACAGGCAACAAGTGTGCAAATGGCAGAGTTCTCCAGTTTTCCAATAAAATGACAAGATGAAAAATGATGGTTTAAGTTGGCAAATTCTACATGGCAGTTGGTTGATGAGAAGATTACATCCATATTTTGAAGCAATCAACTCCAGATTTCTAGGTATCCTTCAAACAGAGCAGTTGTCGAAGAATTAGTACCAAGATATGGTTTGATTTCCCTTTATGTAGGATCTATCCTATTATTTTGTTGATTAGTTTGATTATAAGCTATTTTAAGTATTATTCGATCCTCTTCTATAGGATCTGATCCTTGATGTAAAGACTATAAATTCTATTGGTTAAGATAAATCAAGGGGGGGTTTTTTTCAGTTTTGGATACAGAAATGCTATATGGTAAACAGGCCCAATGATGCTAATACTAAATCACAGGTTTCTTTCTCTTTTGATGTCAGTTTTCCACCATTCTTTCTGTACTTTTTTCTGAGTTATCTAGCCTTGAATGACTGTTATCTCATTGTTTGGATCATAGCTTGATAAATAGTTTCTTCATTGCTTATTAGACCCTACATTGTGTACTGGTTTATGAGCAATTTGTTCTTCGCCCACCTAAAGTTATCTACTGATTATCAATCTTTGAGAGCACTGGTTCATTTGATTACTATCTTGACTGTCTGAATACCATATTTGAATTGAGTTATCCCATTGATCCACTTACACAAAATACAAAAACATTTTTACTTGAAGTTACCAAGCACCTTTGGTCTAAAACCACAAAGGGTTTCTTGGAGTGATAACAAATTGGCGCCGTTGCCGGGGAGAGGAGATTGAAGCTCAGCTTCCCTGGGAGATGACATAGATCCATCTTTGATGATAGACAAAGCCTGGACATCATTCGGTTGTAATCATCTATCTAGCGACTCCATGAAGGACGAACTCAGTGGCGACTCCGATGTTCACAAATCTGTTGGTGACTCTACAATTTTCAGATGTCAAAAGCATTTGCTTCTCTTTTGGCTTGGAGGTTTGCACCTTTTGACTTCTCTTCAATTCCTGGCTTCCCACATCCAGTACCTGATATGTCAGAATGGGGAGAGTTTTTACCTGTCTTAAGAGAGGAGAAAGATGATAATCCTGCAGAACACCTCCTCAATTTTAATGAATGCATGGAGCTATTAAATCTACAGGATGAAGATGTTCATATGAATATGTTTATGTATTCATTATATGGTGATGCATGTGAGTGGTATTTCTCTTTACCCCCTTCAAGTATTTCATCTTTGAAAGACTTTCACAAAGCATTCAATGAACGCTGCAAAAAATTCTTTTCAGATGAGTTTTTATTTGATAATTGTTGTGAAGAATTTAACTTGCATAACAAGGCTGAAGAGGTAAAGAGGGAAGGATCTCTCCATCATATTTCTAATGATCTTCATGACACTGTGCCTTCTCATCAAGATGAACCACAAATGGATGATAAAGGAGCTGAAGATTCTCCTATTAATAGTATTTCTGATTTTCATCAATCTGAAGAATTAGTTTCTTTAGTTATCCATCATAAGGATCATTTTTCATCTGAGGTTTATGAAGGTTTGGTTACTTCTGAAATTTCAACTGTCCACCAAAGAGATGATCAGAAATGTATACATGATGTGGTTAATGATCTTCATGAAGAATATGTTGCTGAAGTGAATACTATCCATTATGATCAGGAGACCAGTAATCCACATCATGATAACCATGGTGATGCTTTTGTTATTGGATCAAATGCATCTACTGACTTATGTTGTCATGAAGACGAGATTGTTTCCTTTGAAAACTTGAAAAGTGAAGGGCAGATTTTTATATCAGCATATGACAGTTTTGAATCTACAATAGATCCTAAGAGTATCTCTCAGTTTCAAGATTTGCAGCGACTGGAAGTTTGCATCAGATACGAAGGAGAAGGCGAGGATCTGAAAAGTCCAGATCAGCAGTCTGTTTTATATGTTTCTCCAACAGATCTCAAGTAGTCTACATTCAGCAGTGAGTTTTGTGGAGGAAACGAAGAGAAGCTGCAACACAATCAGTCAGAGCAGCAGCTCAAAGAGGTTTTCTTTTATGATTTTGAAGACCCTATTGCTCACTTTTTGAATTCTATCAGTAGTATAGATGTTAAAATATTTCTGTCAGAAGGAGATTGTCTTTATCATCTACTCAAGCCTTTATTCTGCATGATATGGTCTTTTTTATTGTTCGAGTCAAAATTCAGCATGATGCCTGTAAATCAGTTTCTGACATGATTGTATTGGAAGTATGATTTTACTTGATCAATATACTTCTATTGGCTAGATGTAGGAGTAGACAGGAAAATAAGCTCGCTTTATGAGCACGTAGATCATTTTCAGTTATTGTTGAATAAGCAGAGACACATTGAGTTTTGATGGAATTGCAGTTTTGGAGGTGAAAGTTCATTTTGGGCTAAGTCAGAGCTTCCACCAGCGCACAACACGATTTTATGACCAGTTAGTTGGTGAAAGGCAACGCTTTCACCAGCGAACCAGCGAATCATAAGGCGAGTTATCTGGTGAAAACAGAAAAAGCATTTTTGAAAGCTACAGGTTTGCAGAGGGATCAGTGCTAAAGGCTTAATGACTCCATTGCCCAACACATAAGGCGACTGGAACTACAATTCATATCTCTACTCCTGTTGGTCGCAACATGCATAGGTTGGTCCCTCATCCTATATAAGTTTTCCTCTCTAACTCCAAGAACCATCATTGATATGAAGCTAGATCATCTGGGCACAATCAATACTTGTCCTTCTTGAAACAATGTGGTACCCCCTCTTCTCAATCTCCAAGACTAAGAGGACACTCCTGAGTTCTGACACCCTCAGCGCCTCACTTGACTCCAATCGGAACAATATTGCACCATATCCTCGTATTGCATGCTTGGTTCCCATACCAAGCTCCACACAAGTCTGAGCCAGTCTCTGTGAAGTTGTCAAATAACTCTCATGCACCTGTCATATGAAAAGAGGCTCATCTATCCACCAACCAAGTCCCCCTATTGTAAATTATACCTAAAAGGAAAATACCAACAAGATATCCCTCTAGAACCTGTTTTCAACCTCATCAACCAATGTTGTTGATGCTTGTTTCCTTATTCCCCTTCCCTTCCGATGTGGAAACTATGAACCATAGTGGCCATATTCATGACACTCAAAACATTTGATCTTGCCAATATCCTTCTTTCATCTCAACTTTGGAGATGCTTCTCTCTCATGAGAAGCCCTTCTTCTAGGAGAACCTCTTATGCCCTTCCTAGTGTGAGTTGAAAGTTTTTTCTTCTCATCGCTGCTACTCTTTACCATACCATCCAAATCATCCCTAGACACTAACCAAGTCTCCTCTTAGACACAATCAGTCCATAGTCTATCAAATTCTGGTAACTTATCTTGTGCACAGATTCCCTGCAAAAATGGTTCCTAAGACCTGGGAAGACCTCTCAATGCCACATTCACCAACTGAACATTCTCCACCTTATCACCAATGGCCACAAGCTAATCTCAGATCTATGTAATCTTCATAAGATAGTTCACAATTGTGTCCTCACCGGACATCTTCAAAACTTGAATTCAGTGCTTCGAATGTAACTTCTTTCATGTATTCTCATTTTTCTACAGACCTGCCAAAGCATCATACATTTCCTTGGCAGACATCTTCTCAACAATGTCAGGAATCAAGTGATCCTTCACGGATTCTACCAACACCTGCTTGGCCTTCACTTCCTTCTTCTTGTGAGCTGCCAAATATTTCAAATCGGTAGGACTAGCAACCACACTCTCAACAAACTCCTTGAGATCATTTTCTTCTAAAAAAATTAGCATCCTAGCCTTCCAAGCCTAGAATTTAGTTTCTCCTTCCAACATGTCCTCAATTTTCAATGTGTTCACCATAGTGACCTACCTAGAACAAGAAGAACAATCTTCCAGTGTTGTAGCCAAAAAATGTGTCTCAAGATGATCCCCTTCTCTTCATATTCCAATCTTTGATACCATGTCAATTTTCACATGCAACTCTATGTGACTAATTTTAGATCTGAAAATTGCTTCCTAGTGAGCTAACAGTAAACTCTAGTTGTTATCACTAAACAATTTTACACTGAAATTATTGACTGAAAATATAATAGTGGAAACAACAAGATCATAGATGAAACATCAACACATGAGACACAAATTTATTTTTCTATAACTTTGTCAAACTTAGAATTCTGAGGGGAAAACCAACCTTCCTAGCCAATACAAATTCAACAAAAATCTAAGGACAACCTTGTCCTCCAACATCAGAAAATCAGCAAATACAAACTCACCAAAATACCCAAAAACTTCCTCTTCCTGCAAATCTGCTCAACTACCACCTATACACTTGTTGACGCCAGACGTACGGATGTTGACGTCAACAGTATGAACATGGTGTACCTTCTTGAAACTCACAGGTGTGGCCTTAACCAACTGCATAAAATCACACATGTTGTTGTCCTTCTGCCCTCACATGTGCGGCCCTCTTTCGTACCATTTTCCCTCGTACGTGTGGATCGTACAACCCTCTCACATGTGTGGCATGTTCACACATGCGGCTTGCTGCTCCTCTCTCTCCTTCACATGTGTGGATGAAATCAGAATCCTTCCTTGTCCTAAAACAAAAATAGAAAAATCACCAAGGACCCTAGGCTATATTTGCCACAATTACAAAATTTTCCTTGCTGGAATTTCCAAGCTCCTAGAACAAGTGCACACTCACTTATACTAACTCCATAATGACACAATGATATTTGTCACAATATCTCATTTCCTTATATAGGAGTCTTAAAAGTGAGTTTAGGAACCCCTTCTAAACTCAACAATTAATTAGAACATTTTATTCCTCTTTGTGGGTGTGAAACCCCAACACAAACCCACAAAGCCCATCAACTTTACCATGAGTCCTTAGCCTCATTCCAAGTGTGTTTTCACTTAAACGAAAGGATAATATGGTGTCAACGAAAATTCCCACATACCTGACACTTTGGCCTCTAATGGGAATGCCTCTCGAAGCTACAAAAGCTTCAACATATACACCATGAATTGATAGTGAAACTCCAATAATCAAGTTGTGTGAGCTCAACATTCACCTTCGAGCTCCTTAAATCATTAAAAAATTGATTGCATATTCGACCCACTAGATAGTTAGGAAAAATTCCCATCCACCATTACATTCACATAGTGTCGACCTCTCAGTCTAAGTGAGAAAACTCTCGAATTCGAATTATGTGCAATGATAGAGTCCTTTTGATGTGTAACCCTATCCGACATTGAACTGTCGGTTATCATCAACTATCCTAATTAACTCAACGTACAATGGGGTAATGAGGGCATCATACTAGCATCATGTTGATTAAGCTCTAATCCAACCAAAATCATTTGCAAACCCAATGATATCTTATGTGCAAGGCCCAAGAAATATAATTATCTCATCAACCTTCACATGCCTATATTCCCAAATTCCAAGTATCTAAATTGTTTAATATTCCACTTCGTACACTTAGGTTTGGGTTTTAGGTTTCAATCCTTTGCATATAATTGTATGCACATCGTAAGTGCAACAAGACAACTGCCATATTAAACAATGGAGTAATCAATTCATAAGACAAGTGGTGTTGATAGGATTTTTTATTTTTTTTTAAATATTTTAGTTTATTTCAAACCACATAAAAATAGTCAATTCACACAAATCAACCAATAATAAAATGAAAATCTATATTTTAAAAAATAAAAATTGTTTTTTTAAATTTTCAAAATATTCAATTTTTACTATATAAATTTCATAAAACTTAATAAAATTCTTAAAAAAAATTGGAATGATTACAAACTATTTAAAAGTCAAATAAATTTGACTCAAAAACAATTACAATATACTTTGTCATTCGACAGGTATAATAACATGTTTGAGTCTCTTCTCAATGAGTAAAATGATTGTCAAATTCCAATGTGCATTGAATGGGAAAAACATCATCTAGCCCAAGCTCTTTGTTCCTACATACAATGTTTTCCTTATAAATACTTTGCTATGTTATTCCCAAATCAATTGAGACCGTTAGAGATATTAGTTGATTGAGCAAAGGCTCATTTGTAAGATGTAGGCTTGTGCATGGTGGAAGCATTTTGGAAATATAGAGATTGTGAAATGCTAAGGCTCAGCTACTTTAATGGTTAATTATATAACTACAACACTTCTAATACAAGCAAGCTTGACAATTTCTTGATCTACAAAATGTGTAGGTACTTGTTACCCCTCAAGGGGTGACTACTTCAGAGGCAACCTCACAGGGGTTTTCTGTTGTTGATTCCATGAGCTCTCTTGTTTGTATTCTCCAGACTCAAAAAGTATTCTCATTTTCTCCTTCAGAAATGTGATTGTGCTAGATTATCCATGGTGTATCAAATCCCCTCCCTCGCTCCTCTAATGACAGATGCACTATGGATGGTACATTATGGTTTTCACTACTATTTGATATTCCATGCATTGATGTTGTACTTGGATGTGGTTTTATAACTTATGAGTTAATCATTGTAATATTCCAGATATAAAAAGTATACAGAACATAAATAAATAGCTAGAAATGGCAGATGAACAACAATATAACCATAACAATACCACAATAATACCAAAATGATACCAGAATAACACCAGAAAGAGCACTTTGATTACTGAGAGCAATGTTCACTTTCCTCTTCCAGTGGGCAACCCCCAGCAAAGCAAAGATCTATTACAATAATATCCAAGACAAAAGTTCTCATTCCCTCCACTCCTATTTATACTAAATATGTCTATCAAAAGAACCATCTAGAGGAAGATCCTTCTAGAAGCGGAAGCTTCTATTAGGTCTTCTTACATTGGAATTATTCTTCCTTATTTCTAGGCCTTATTAATATTGACCTTTATTACATGGAAATATATTATTCTACCAATGTGAGGGTTTAGGTCCCTAACATGCCCTACCCCTTAAAAACATCCTTGTCCTTAAGGCTTGAGATGGGTAAATTGTTGCAGAATGGTAGATGGTTCCCAAGTGGCATCTGCTGGAGTTGTATCTTTCCACTGGACTAACACTTCCCTGATGGTGGGATGGCACATATGGCGCTCACGCTAGACAAAAACTTCTTGTGTATGTATCCAAATGGAGCCTTCTTCATCCAACTTGGGAAGGGTGGTTTGGGTTTGGCCCTTAGTTCCAATCACCTTCTTTAAGAAGAAAACATGAAAAATATGATGGAGCTTAGAATGACTCGGAAAAGATAACTGATAGGCCACCTGTCCCACACGCTTGAGAACCGTATAAGGACCATAAAATTTGGGCACCAGTTTCTGACAATGGTCAGCCTTGAGGGAATTTTTCTTGTAAGGTTGCAGTCAAAGAAACACTTGAACCCCTTATGCAAATTGGCATTCAAAGCGACCCTGATATTCTTGTTGCTTCATTCGATTATGGGCCATGACCAAATTCTCTTTGAGGGTACGGAGAATAGCCTCTCGAACTGTAAGCGTTTGGTCAACTGCTTGGACCTTCGAGACACCTGGAAAATATGAGAGAACTGAAGGTGGATTTTGTCCATACACCACTTGAAAAGGAGTCATGCGGGTAGTTGTATGGTACAAAGAGTTGTACCACCATTCCACTAGTGGTAACCATTGAGCCCACTGATGTTGCATTTCCGATGCAAAACATCTCAAATATGTTTCCAAACATTTGTTGACAACTCCAGTTTGACCATCAGTCTGGGGATGATAAGCTGTGTTGAGATGCAATAGGGTGCCTTGTAGCTTGAACAGTTATTTCCAAAAATTGTTGGTGAAAGTTGGGTCGTGATAAAAAACAATAGAATGTGGCATGCCATGAAGCTTGAAGACCTGATCCATGAAATGTTGAGCCACAGTGGATGTTGTAAATGGGTTTTGAAGAGCACAGAAATGCGCATACTTGGAAAGACGATCAAGTACCACCATAATGACTGATTTATTGCCCGATTTAGGTAAGCCTACAATATAATCCATAGAGATATCCTACCAAATAGAAGGTGGAATCAGAAGCGTTTGTAGTGTGCCCGGAGATTTGACTGTTTCTCCCTTGTTGCATTGACACACATCACATTCAGCCACAAAATTACGAATGTCATGTTTTATACCATCCCAGAAAAAAGAACGTTTGAACCGGTCATAAGTTTTGGTAAACCCGAAGTGCCCACCCGTGGGTGTAGCATGAAGCTCAGAAAGTACTGTGGATTTAAGTTTTGACTATTTACTTAAATACAAACGACCTTTGTATCGAAGCTCCTCATTGAACCAAGAGTACCATGGGGAAACTGGAGAATTGGACTACAATTTTTGTATCAGATGCGAACTTTTGGGGTCGTGTAGCCATTCCTAGCGAACAGCTTGGAGCCAATCAGGTACAATGAAGGAGAGAGAAAAAGGGACCCTTCATCTTCATATTTTTGGGAAAGTGCATCAGCAACCACATTATCTTTTCCTTTCTTGTAAATGATCTCATAATCATATCCAAAGATCTTAGTCACCCATTTTTGTTGCTTGGGGAAGGAAAGGCGTTGTTCCAGAAAATACTTAAGGCTTTGATGATCTGTCTTAATTTGGAAGTGTTTCCCCAATAGATAAGGGAGCCAAAGATCCAAGACATGAAGAATAGCCAACATTTCCTTTTCATAGATTGATTTTCCCAAATTTCTCTCGTGCAGTTGTTTGTTGGTAAAGGCCAAACGTCGACCTTCTTGCATAAGGACAGGGCCAATTCCTTTCCCGGAAGCATCACATTCCAAGACAAAGGTCTTTGTGAAATCAGGAAGGGCAAGCACTGGGGTGGTGCACATGGCCATGTTCAAGGTTTGAAAAGATTGAGTAGTTGTTAGAGTCCAAGTGAAAGAATTATTTGTAAGGAGTGCAGTGAGAGGTGCCACAATCTTTCCATAATTCTTAACAAACTTGCGATAATAACCTGTTAAACCCAGAAATCCCCACAAGATTTTGAGAGTCTTTAGGTGAGGCCAATCTTGCATAGCTTCAATCTTTTTAGGGTCCACCCCGATGTCGGCCTTGCCCACAAGATGACCCAAGTACTTGACTTCCAAGGCACCAAAAGCACATTTAGATTGTTTGAGGAAAAGTTGGTGTTGAGAGAGTAGATGGAGAACTCGATCCACATGATCAAGATGGTAAGTCTAGATTTTTCTATAGATGAGGATATCATCAAAGAAAACTAACACAAAATTATGGAGAAAAGGACGGAAGACATGATTCATGAGGCTTTGGAAAGTGGAGGGAGCATTACACAAGCCAAAAGGAATGACCAAAAACTCATAGTGGCTCTCATGAGTTCTAAAGGTAGTCTTAGGACTGTCTTCCTCTTTCATACGGATCTGGTGGTAACCCGAATAAAGATTAAGTTTAGTAAAGAATTGGGTGCCACTCAATTCATCCAAGAGGTCATCAATGACAGGAATGGGAAATTTGTCTTTAATGGTGAGTTTGTTGAGGGCACGGAAGTCAGGAAACATGCACCAAGAATCTTCTTTCTTAAGGACCATGACCACAGGAAAAGAGTAGGGGCTCGTACTAGAATGGATAACACATGCGTTGAGCAGTTCATGAACCATTTTCTCAATTTCAGTTTTTTAGGAAAAGGGGTGACGATAGGGATGGATATTGGGAGGAAGGCTACCTAGGAAAAGGGGAATGGAATGATCATGAACACCACGGGAAGGAGGGAGTCCCTGGGGAGTGGAAAAACCCACTTGATATTTAGAGAGGATGGATTGGAGGTCTTGTGACATAGAGGGTGTCTTAGTGGCTTGTATGGCATGGAGTTGGGCAATAATGCCAAAATGACCTTTCTTGAGCATCTTTTCCATGCAATGGGAACTAATGATCTCGGGGGAACCAGCGGTGATGCCTTGGAACTTATATTGTTGTCCCTGTTAGCACTAGAAGTCACCCTCATATTGCATAGAAGGTAATCCCAGTACCCATCAGTTTATACAGTAAATTTAAATGAGTTTTAGGTGATCAAATGTAGAGCACTCAATGATAATAACGTTCTAACTCAAAAATTTGGACTAGCATGCATAAGCAATTGAGGTCTGGAATCAACTTCAATCAATAAGTTGGAGTAAGGGTGAATAGAGGGAAGACTTTGGTGAGAAAAATGTAGAGGTCTGTCATGGACATTAGGGCTTCCAGCAGCCTAAGGAAGAAAAACTTAAACACAAGATCCTCTTGGATTCAAATTTCAAGGAAACTGAAAGAAATCATAACAGCATTGCAATCAAACATTCATCATAACATAGTCACAACAATCCATGTGAATTAGTCATTCATGCACTCTCTCAGTATCAAAGGCAAATAAGATGGAGTAGGAAAGCTGACATAGATTAATCAAGAAGTCTCAAATCAAGTACATAATGTAATGATCCCAAGCCAAAAAAAAAATTCTTGGAATCACTAACTACCACTGATCTATTGATGTGCAGGTATTTATTGAGTTATTAAGTGCATACAAGATTCATCAACACATAAATATCATAACATATTCAAGATGTAGAAGCACAAGCAAAGATATGACCTTTTTATTATGAGCAATGTAAGATCAATACAATAGA